>JAOWAN010040961.1:0-15501 GCA_028566635.1 Lobelia cardinalis | reverse complement strand
ATATATACAGTAATTAAGATCTTGCTATAAATGTTACATAGTAAACTCAAAAGCTCTACACCCGTACACAAAAAAAACAAGGTATGTGGTATCCAAATTTAAGTTAAATAGATGTGAAAATTGTATATACTTATAATTAAGAGGGCACAAAATACGACGTTAGCTCTATCTAATGATTTTGGCCTCGTGTATGACTAATTGACCAAGGCTTTCTTCGTGGACTAGTGGCAGTAACCAAGTGAGCGGATCGAGAATGTGGGAGCAAATATGTGTTGATAGTAGTGACTATATATATCATAGGAGGATGATGGTTATTATGGATCGGTCATTATAAGGTAGTCCAATCACACGTTTCATAGACATGAGAAATAGTGTTAAAAAAAGTCTTAAAGTAGTAACCTATTGCCGTTGGGTACCAATATCATACTTGTGTATTGAGCCACCGACAACAGTAAAATATGTATATCTTTAACCTCTAATTTATGACTATTTAAAGTTGTTTATATTAAATTATGCTCAATTTGCTTATTTTTATGTAAATCGGGTTGATCAAGGGTATTGAAGTCAAAGTACGAAAATTGAGACACTTTGGAGCTAGAACGAGAAAACAGTACGAACATGCGAAAGTTCGGTGGCCAAAGTGAAAAATATTGAAGAAATTAGAAAACCAAAAATAGTGGGCTAGTCACGAGCATCTTAGGGTTGTGCAAAAAAAAATTAATAAAACCAAACCCAGTCAACCAAACCGATGAAAATAAAATCAAACCAAAAAAATAGGGGTAGTTGCGGTTTGAAGATAATTTGATCTTCCAAAATCGAATCGAACCGATCCAAGGATGTAATAATAGGTACGCAGTCGTGCCAAGCAATACATTCAGGTCAAGAAGAAGCCCTAGCCAAGAAGTGATCTACTTCATTAGCTGAACGTTTAATAAAAATAAGCATAGGACTCGGGGACCTCGACCAACTTAATAATATTAATTGAACCACCAATTGAGAATCGAGTTCCACATACACACGTTCCAAATTAAAATATTTAGTCCAGCTTAACAACTCGCGTAAAAACATACCTTCTGCAGTAGACGCATCAAAAATTTTGGTGAGAGTTCCACTGAAAGCAAACAATACATCACCATTTTTGTTACGAATATAGGTTAAATATTGGAAAAGTTAATTAAAATCGAAAAAATACCCAAATCGAGTCGAAAATATAAAAATCGAATAGTGGATCCATCATGGTTTAAAATTATCAAGAAACAGATAAATTGGTTTTGTTGAAGTTTTAATTAAAAGTGCATAAAATTGAACAAAATTGAACCGTGAACACACCTAACAGGAGCGACCCCCCTTACTGTTCAGAAGTCCAAAATTTAGAACATTCTATGATTTTTGCTAAGGTTTTCGGGATTTTTTGTCGTGTCTCTTTAAACAATCTTTCAAGCAGTTTTTGTAACACGTACAAGAAACAACTTCCACCAAAACACCACATATTCCTACATATCTTTATTATAATTCATTATTCATAAGTAACTAATCTGCTCTTCTAGAAGTTTGAGGCAAATCTCAACTACAATTATGCTATTGAAATAATACTTGATATTCGATTCATCTTCTTGTTTTGTTTGATTAGATTAATGTTCTTTTCTTCAAATAGTAGTTGCAGATGCTATTTATGGAATTGATGATGAAATATGCGTTAAGCTTGGATCATAAGGTAAACACTTGTTAACGAAATCAAACAAACTAGTTGAAACCGACGCATGACCAAACGATAAGGTAAATTCTCGGTTCATATAATGTCTAGATCATCAAAGGTTTTTTAATTGTGGTGGATCGTGACCTTAAGTGCCATACAATCTTAAACACCAACGATTGCAAATTGTGCCCAAATGTCCCAATTGTTAGCTAAGTGAATGAACCCTAGAACTAGAATCAACACTATGTGGAATGAATGCATAATTTTCTCCTAGAATTGTATCTCCATAAGTATTAAACAACACACAATTGCTCTCATATCACTTTTAGCTAACAATCATTCTCTTCAATCATTTTGTTACTCTGAGATGAAAATCGTGCCTACGATTAATTGGTTTGATATTGAGTCTCTATGGATCAACCCTGCTTGCCCTATCTATATTAGTTAGAAGTAAGTAGGAAGCATAAATATTATTTTTGAACTGTTGCGATAATGGTGTCAACCATACTTTTAAGTAAAGTCCTTACAGAACACTCGTTTTAGTTGAAGTTTGAATGGTATTTTTTTAATTTAGTCCTCCTTAAACAGATTGATTATATAATTAGAGTCAGTAGTTCATTTCTACTTTAACTAAGCCTGAAAAGAGACAATTCATGTAGTTAAAGTAGAAATTTAGGTCTTTCCTGATTCACGATATAGTGATGAGAGGGATATGTCCTTTTCGTTAGAGTTGGAATGGTGGTTAGAATCATATTTCTTAGTTTAATCTGTCAAAGAGAGATTTTTGAAATATACGATGAATCACCTAGCTCATCTCTGCTATTTATTACGTCGATTCTGCTCGATGCACCAGTAAATATTTGCCATAAAAGCAGTATGAACACGTGGTAATCATTCATTGGACAGGACCCACTTTTACACGATTTATTCTATATTAACCAAAATGAAACTGTTTCCACCTAACGCCTTAAACGAAGTTCTATAGAGGTAGTGCTCAATCTTAGTAGGAGCGCAATGGGGATACACCCCACCCTTCCTCATGGAAGCCGGTGGGGGATTGTTTTACTATTGCACTCTCAATGGTGAAATGTTGGATCATTAGATTATTTAAAGATTTACCTTTCCATGGTTGTGGTCGTCATCCAAAAACATTCGGTTAGTGATTATCTTCCTATTTGGTCTATCAATTTACGAGTACTCTTATTACTCTTTTGGCATCACTCTTGATTCTCTATCAATTTTAAATTACCCCATCGAGTAACCTTGTAAGGTGTCATATATATATATATATATATATATATATTTTTTTTAATTTTATGTTTTGGTTTTGTGGATGCTAAAACTTTATTTGCATTTTGTGTTTTCAGGTAGGTCGTTGTTCTATAAGCATTTCATTAATAAATCAATTATTGAGGTAATAATAGAAGTGTTCTAATGTTTAAATTATTGTTCATCTATTTCAGAAAGAGTTTTCACATTTTCCTCTAGAATATTTAGAAAAAGAATTAACACTCATTTCAAAAGAATGATTAATAATTTTTAGTTTATGCACTCTTATAAGTTGCTTTGTTGAATAGTAACATAATTGTTCAGCTAAACAAAATACTTATTGTGCAGGGGAGCACTGCCATTGACCAATTCTATGAGGATGCAAAGTGAAGAATGCAAGACAATAAATTGATACTTTTACTTTGATAGTGTCAAGCATGGCGTTAGAATTGAGATTTTGCTGTGCTTTTATATATATTGAGGAATAAAATTGGGGCTCATTTTTGTGAAACCTAATTTTAAATGAAGTGGGTCAAATTTCACCTTATTTTCGAAGAAGATTTTTTAATTATAATTAGAATTTTATTAAATGAAATTTATAATATTTCTAGTAATGATAGTTTTTGGGATTAAAAAATTATTTGATCACTAAACAACTATTTAACAACTCATTTGGCTGTTGATAAAGTTTTATATTTTATTCGGTTACCAATCTTTATTTTTGCAATTTACTAGTGTGAGACCCAGAAAATTCATTAGCCGAAGGATAGGTGACACACCTCCCAAAGTTAAAAGAATAAAGGGGATAAGTTAATAATTTTCATTAAATTATATCAAAGAAATTGTTTTAGTGTGAATTGTACAGGTTAAGAAACCCCATGTTAATGTCCGTTAGGCCCTAAGACTAAAAAGAAAGAAGTTTCGTTAGAAAACTAACGGAGCATAAGAAGAAAGTTAGAAACCGATAGGAAACTAACGAAATAAGAGTAACGAGGATTAACAAAGTTAACAATTCTTCACCATTTAGTGCCTTATCCACAATTTTCAAAATCATTGAGGACCCAAATGAATAATAAAAAACAAGAGTAACGAGGACTAACAAAGTTAACAATTCTTCACCATTTAGTGCCTTATCCACAATTTTCAGAATCATTGAGGACACAAATGAATAATCAAAAGGATGGCTGAGGTGCTTAAGTGCCATTTATCAAACTAGATGGGCCTAACATGAAAAAGAACCTAGACTAGGCTTGGTTAGTCACAAGCCTAGGCCAATCCCCATGCTTCCACTTGGCTACCTCAGATTGCTTGGTTGGGAGTATAAATAGCAGCCAATCAAGGACAAGGAGAAGGAGTTTATACCAAAAATCGAAAGAAATTAAGGAAAAGAGAAAGAGAGAGAGAGAGAGAGAGAGAGTGATCGGGAAGAGAGAGAAAGAGAAACGGAAAAGAGAGAAAGAGAGGAAGAGGGGAAGAGGGGAGAAGAAATTTCAAACCTGGCATTCAAGGACGTTCGAGGAGGGTTAATTTCTTGAAATCTCAAAAAATTCCTTTTTTTCTAAAATCTGAGAATTCTTGATAAAAAAAATGTGTTGTTTTTGGTTCTTAATGAGTCTAAATCGTAGAGGATTCGGTAAGGAACAAAACAAGATCAATATCAATATCCATGAACATCGTTAAGAAACGAGGGAGAAATCGAAGAAAAACTACAAGAACACCATTGAAACCCATATTTGGATTGTTAACTTTGAACAAGAATTAAATGGTGAAAACGTAGTGAAATGAGGTGATTCTTGAGCCTAAACTGTGAAGGAGATCAAGATGAACATTCCTATGTTGAGAAACTAAAGTTTAATGGCCTAAAACACTGAGAAATTGGTGCTTGAACAGAAGAATGTAACACTAAGTGCAAAGGAGCGAGTCTAGTAACTTGTATTGGGTTTTTTGCCGTGCTAATAATCAAATCTCTGAAAGTTTCCAACATGAATGTTGTAGAGGACTTTTTAAGGAAAACAATAATCAAGAATGAGGTAAATCGGTTGATAAATGAGCAAGTTATGGTCTTTCTAAGAAGCTGTTGTAAACTAGAGCACCAGAGAAAGAAGAAACTAGCAGTAGACGCCCCAGCGCCCGTCAGAGCGTTGCAGTGCCGCGACTGCTACAGTGCAATAAAGTCTTGTAACTGAGGTTGAATTGGGTTGTACCCTAGTCAAAAATTTATTAATTAAGCCTTAATTCTATTTTAAACTTAATAAAACCAAACATGATTAAGTAACTAATCAAGGGTTAAGATACTAATCCTATGATGAAATAAAGGCCATTTAACTTGCACATGGACAACATGGTTATGAAATAAATGAGTTTTAGCAATGAAAGATTACGTGAATTGCGGAACAATAATTGGGATTAGCGTAGCCACCTGACTTGTTAATAATTGTGAATCTTGATACTCGTGATCATGGCATGACATCATCCTCATAATATCTTGTTGGGTTGAGGACCCATTGCATGTTCACTCATGATATCTTATTGGGTTGAAACCCTTATTGCTCGCATGTCGGTTCATGATATCTTGTTGGGTTGAAACCCTTATTTCTCGCATGTCTGTTCACGATATCTTGTTGGGTTGAGACCCCTTCATTTCTTGTAACGGATGCTTCAGCGTCCTCTTGTTGACCGGTCTGGGCAAGGAGGGCGGTATCCGTCTGAACGGAAGAAGGCCGTTGGTCGGACCTGACTCATTTGTGTCCAAGTCCCAACCGTGCATGGTAAGGAGAAGCCTTGGCGGAAGGGTCATAGGTTTAGGCATGGGTTTGATTCCCATGGCCTCCACGTGTGATAAGGAAGATAGCTTTCAACTATATTAGGCGTAGTACTCGAGCTACAGCCACCCGGTGTGATAAGGGTGCCCCTGGTTGTGGCCATGGGATGATTTACTTGGTTGGTAAGTCAAGAAACATGATTTGCTTGCCTGCTTATTTATTATGTTAATCATGATTATGCTTTCGCATGCTATGTTTAATGGTTATTGATATCTTGCATGCTTGGTTACCTGTACCTGAGCATACAAGCACGTGTTTTCGAAAAGACCCTCACTGAGCCTAATGGCTGACTAGTTTTAAAACTATATAT
Organism: Lobelia cardinalis; assembly: GCA_028566635.1. Lineage (NCBI taxonomy): Eukaryota > Viridiplantae > Streptophyta > Magnoliopsida > Asterales > Campanulaceae > Lobelia > Lobelia cardinalis. Next base: position 9,404 of record JAOWAN010040961.1, on the reverse strand, counting down.
ATTAGGCGACGAAAGGTGACTGCGACAAAGCACGTGTCTCGAGGTTCGTGGGATGGAAGCTAGAGTTGTAACCTAGCTTATATTTAATATGAATAAGTTTTTAGTATGTGCTAGTTTGTATCGAGTATGGTTTGAGGACAAGGTTTGTAATAAGCTATAGATGTTGGGATTATGTAATAAAATATGATTGAATAAAATGATTTAATTACTTGATTGCTCGTTATGTACCAACCTCACGCCTTGACTTGGACTTTGAAATGGGCCCAACTTTGGGGCATGACAGAAGTGGTATCAGAGCTTAGCCTTTAGGTCCTAAGTATTCTAAGAATGTGATTAAGGCGGAAGGTATGGAATCGAGTAAATAATCACTTAAGTATCAAATGATTCGAGGATCGGTTGCGCGTGGGAATTGGGTAATTATCTTCTTAAGCATTGATTAACAAGGATTGTTCGCGTATAAGGATTGGGATAACTATAAGCTTAAGTATTGATTTCTTGAGGTTATGGTTCATATTTTCTTGGTTATTATCTCTAAGAGCTATATGGTGACAAGAGATAGTAAACTAAGCCTAAAATCTGAAGTGATAAGTGTCAATCATAACACTATTTCGAGGCATGTGGGAGTATGAGGCTCATGTATATATGGTGAAGAGACACCGCTTACCCAAGATTGGGCCCCGACACTTACTGATACTATTCCCAAGTGTAAATATTTGTTGGATGAGGAAAGAGCCGAAAGAGTTTATATTAACCATAAGATGGCTAAGAAGCATTGGAAATCATATGCGAAGAAGATGGAAAATGAGTGTAATCAGGCAATTAACCTGAGGAATCAGTCCAACTACGATCTAGTAGAAATGATTAAGGCTCGGGATGAGCATATGGGAATCATTGAAAGGCAATCAATTACGATTGACGAGAAGGATGCTCACATTAATACACTTTAGTCCTACCGCAAGTCTTTAAAAGCGCTCAACGGTCCACTGGAATGGCAGTTGTGGAAGGACAGCACTCGACGGAGCAGTTCATGGAGGAACATGGTCCCGCTCCAGTGGTATTTGACCTAGATGCTGAAGAAACCTTAGACCTGGATCGGGGAGAAGTGAATAGACCTAATCATGAGGAAGCCATAGAAGAAGATTAAAATGATCCCTCCGAGCATGAGGAGTAGGTTTGATAAATGATGTTTTAGGAGACTAATGTATGTTAGATAATATGACTACTACCTAGTAGTGACTGGGTGATAGTATGTAAGGGTATGAGTAGTTAGTGATTGTAAAATATTGACTGTAGTAACTAGTGGAGGGTTAGATGTGACATATTATGTAGTGATGCAGTATGACTCGAGCCTTGTAAAATATCACGTATGTTTAATAATATATCTATGGTTCGAATGACAATTGGGGTAAAACACATGATTGACTCTTATTGTTTTTAGGGGTAAAATATGACGAGCCCTAAGCAAACCACCCCTGTTAAACTTGGGGAGAAAAGTCAAAATGAAAGGTTCGCAAGCCAATTGTTGGTGGCATGGGACTGCGTGTCGAAAGTTCTTGAGCGCACTACCAAGGGAGTGAAAGATAGTTAAACTCAAATGAAGGAGTATGCGATGTCAAGATGTTGTGCTGATCAAGTTCATGTACTCTAACCCGCCAGCCTTCCAAGGACTTCCTGATCGTTGAAAGGTAGAAAAATTGGTTAAACTTCTGGGTATACCAACGGAACGTTTGATATATGTGTAAAGGTTAGTACGCCGCTAAGGGAACAATTGATAGTAGGATTGGTATATAAGGACAGTCTGACAATGGTAAAAGATCATGTACTTCCGATCGATTTGTCTTCCCTATCTTGTCATGACTATGAATGTCATCCTTGGTATGTATTGACTGGCTAGGAAACATGCCAGTGTTGAATATCATAAGAAGATTGTTACTTTATGTGTTCATAGACAACCGCTGATTAAGTTCCAGGCTGTCCAATGAAATTCGCCGATTCGAGCCTTATCGGTTAGGCGTTATAGAAAGTTGTTACGGAAGGGCTGCCGAGGATACTTGACATGCATTTTAGGAAGAAAGATCCTCGAAATTGGAACATATCCCGGTAGTATGCGAATCCCTTGAAGTGTTTGCAAATGACCTTGATTTAAGTAGGTTACCGCCAAAAAGGAGATTGAATTTGTGATAGAATTACTGCTTGATGCAAGACCTATTTCTAGGGTGCCCTGTTTCATAGCCCCGGCCAGAATGAAAGAATTGAAGGCGCAGCTGCAAGAAATGTTAGAGAAGGGATTTATTTGACCGAGCAATTTCCCTTGAGGTGCTCCAGTGCTCTTAAAGAAGAAAGATGGTTTGTTGAGGATGTGTGGCGATTGCTGATAGTTGAACCAAGTAACCCTAAAGAACAAACACCCACTTCCCAGGATAGATGAGTTGTTTGATAAATGGCAAGGTGCAAAGGCATTTTTCAAAATTGACCTGAGGTCAAGGTATCATCAGATCTAAGTACGAGAAAGCAGACATACCAAATATCATCAGATCTAAGTTGAATAAATGTGAATTTTGGCTAAAAGAGGTGTTTTTCTTAGGACATGTGATTGCTGGAGAAGGAGTTTCTGTTGATCCGTAAAAGTAGAAGTTGTCTTGAATTGAAAAAGACCTACCAGTATCACTGAAGATGCGAAGCTTTTGGGACTAATTGGTTATTGTCATCGTTTCATAGAGGGATTTTCTAAAATTTTCGGCCCTTTGGCCTGACTAACTTAAAAGAAGATAGTTTTCTGTGGACAGACAAGGAAGAAGCCGTGTTTTAAGAACTTAAAAAGTAATTTACAATTGCCCCTATCCTTTACTTGCCTAAGGGAAACGAAGAGTTCGTGATCTATCGCGACACAATAAAGGAGGATTAGATTTTGTGTTCATGCAAAATGGAAAAGTGGTGGAATACGCCTCTAGGAAGCCAAAGCCTCATGGGCTCAATAACCTAACTCATGATCTAGAACTCGCTGCAGAAGTATTTGTTTTGCACAAATGGCGGCATTATTGATATAAGGTCCAATTCAAAATTTACATCTTCCGTAAGAGTTTAAAATATATATTCTCCTAGAAGGAGTAAAACATGAGGCAAAGAAGGTGAATGGGACTTTTTAATGACTACAATTGTTCGATTTGATCTCATCTAAAGAAAGTGAATATGGTAGCCGATGCCTAAACTTAAACGATGCATATTGCAAGCTTGATGATCAGAGAATGAGAATTGGTGAAAACGGTTATCGATTGGAACTCGTGTTAGGTTAAGTCTGGGAAGTACTTACCAACCTTACAAGCCTACCCTCTGTTATGAGACCGGCTTTAAAAAAAAGCAATGAAAAAAAAAATCTAAGCTAAGGAAGGTCGTTGAGGAGATAAAAGAAGGGAAGAAATCTGAATTTGATATTTGAAGTGGTGTAATGGTAGTGTTTCAAAGACGAGTCCGTGTCCCCGAAAAAGTTTAAGTTGAAAGAACAAATCGTGGAAGAACCTCATAAGTCCTCGATATACGATACACCCTGGGAGTATTAATATGTGTAGGAATATCCCAAGGATCTTTTGGTGGAACAACATGAAAAGAGACATTGCGGAGTATGTTTCCAAGTGCCTGACCTATCAACAAGTAAAAGTTGAACACCAGAAACCAGGGAGACTTCTTCAACCTCTAGAAATACTCGAGTGGAAATGGGAACATGTTGCTATGGATTTTGTATGTAGGTTACCTAAGACTCGTAAGGGACAAGATTCCATGTGGGTAATTATAGATAGACTCACAAAATCAGCACACTTCCTCGCCATTAGCAGGAGCTAGAGCATTGATAAGCTAGCGCAATTATACATAGAGGAGATAGTTAGACTGCACGGAGTCCCCGTCGGCATTGTTTTCGATAAAGACCCTCGTTGTACTTCCCAATTTTGGACCAGACTCTAAGAAGTTCTTGGGATGCGATTAAATCTTAGTACCGCCTTTGACCCTCAAATGAATGGACAAACTGAAAGAATCATTTAATCCTTGGAGGATACGCTAAGAGCCTGTATCATCGATTTTCAAGGAAGTTAGGAGAGACACTTAGCACTGGTAGAGTTTTCCTATAACAATAGCTATCACTCAAGTATCCAAATGGCCCCATTTGAAGCTCTGTATGGACGAAAATGTCAATCCCCCTTATGTTGGACCGAAGTTGGAGAAGGTAAGCTATAGGGAACGAATTTGGTTCAAAAAACTGCCGAGAAGATCAAGATAATACGACAACGACTAATGGAAGCCCAAAGTCGACAAAAGAGCTAGCTATGCCGACAATGGAAGACGAGATTTCAAATTTGAAGTGGGCGATAAGGTATTCTTAAGGGTGTCACTATGGAAGGGGATTGTGAGATTTGGAAAGACAGGAAAACTGGCGCCCCGCTACATTGATCCTTATGAGATTACCGAAAGAGTCAGTAAAGTGGCTTATCGGTTGGCACTACCCACAGACTTGGAAGGGATTCATGATGTCTTCCATGTTTCTATGCTCCGAAAGTACTATCCCGACCCTTCACACATCTTAAAGCAAGAATCCATAAGTGTCGATCCTAGCCTTATGTACAAGGAACGTCCTATTAAGATCGTGGGACGTTACGGGAAGACTGTACGCAAAAAAAAAGCATTCTAGTGGTCAAAGTAATCTGGCGGCATCATGGACAAGAAGAAGCCATGTGGGAAAGGGAAAGCGATATCAAGGAAAGATACCCTGATTTTCCCGAGGAAATAGGTATGTACTTAAACAAGTTTTAGAATTCGAGGACGAATTCCTTTTAAGGGGAAGAGGACGTGAGACCCCGAAAATTCATTAGCAGAAGGATAGGTGACACACCTCCCAAAGTTAAAAGAATAAAGGGGATAAGTTAATAACTTTCATTAAATTATATCAAAGAAATTGTTTAGGGTGCCTATCCGTTAGGCCCTAGGACTAAAAAGAAAGAAGTTCCGTTAGAAAACTAACTGAGCATAAGAAGAAAATTAGAAACCATTAGGAAACTAATGGAACAAGACTAACGAGGACTAACAAAGTTAACAATTCTTCACCATTTGGTGCCTTATCCACAATTTTCGGAATCATTGAGGACCCAAATGAATAATAAACAACAAGAGTAACGAGGACTAACAAAGTTAACAATTCTTCACCATTTAGTGCCTTATCCACAATTTTCAGAATCATTGAGGACACAAATGAATAATCAAAAGGATGGCTGAGGTGCTTAAGTGCCATTTATCAAACTAGATGGGCCTAACATGAAAAAGAACCTAGACTAGGCTTGGTTAGTCACAAGCCTAGGCCAATCCCCATGCTTCCACTTGGCTACCTCAGATTGCTTGCTTGGGAGTATAAATAGCAGCCAATCAAGGACAAGGAGAAGGAGTTTATACCAAACATGGAAAGAAATTAATGAAAAGAGAAAGAGAGAGAGAGAGAGAGAGTGATTGGGAAGAGAGAGAAAGAGAAACGGGAAAGAGAGAAAGAGAGGAAGAGTGGAGAAGAAATCAAACCTAGCATTCAAGGACGATTTAGGAGGATCAAGGATCAAATTCTAGTGAACAAATCATTAAGAAAGAAGGAGGAAGGTGAGTTAATTTCTTGAAATCTCAAAAAACTCGTTGTTTCTAAAATTGGAGAAGTTCTTGATCAAAAATGTGTTATTTTTGGGGCTTAATGAGTCTAAACCATAGAGGATTCTGTAAGGAACAAGACAAGATCAAGATCAATGAACATCGTTAAGAAACGAGGGAGAAATCGAAGAAAAACAGCAAGAACACCATTGAAACCCAGATTTGGATTCTTAACTTTGAACAAGAATTAAATGGTGAAAATGTAGTGAAATCATGTGATTCTTGAGCCTAAACCATGAAGGAGATCAAGATGAACATTCCTATGTTGAGAAACTAAAGTTTAATGGCCTAAAACACTGAGAAATTGGTGCTTGAACAGAAGAATGTAACACTAAGTACAAAGGAGCGAGTCTAGTAACTTGTATTGGGTTTTTCGCCGTGCTAATAATCAAATATCTGAAAACTCCCAACATGAATGTTGTAGAGGACTTTTTAAGGAAAACAGAGAATTAAGTATGAAGTAAATCGGTTGATAAATGAGGAAGTTATGGCCATTCTAAGAAGCTACTGTAAAATAGAGCATCAGAGAAAGAAGAAATTGCCGGTAAACGCCCCAGCGCCGCAGCGCCGCGACTGCTACATTGCAATAGAGGCTTGTACCCGAGGTTGAATTGGGTTGTACCCTAGTCAAAAATTGATTAATTAAGCCTTAATCCTATTTTAAACTTAATTAAACAATTGAAACATGATTAAGTAACTAATCAAGGGTTAAGAGACTAATACTATGATGAAATAAAGGTCATTTAACTTGCACATGGACAACGTGGTTATGAAATAAATGAGTTTTACCCTAATCAATTGTTGAAAATAGCAACGGAAGATTACGTGAACCGTGGAACGATAATTGAGATTAGCGTAGCCACCTGACTTCTTAATAATTGTGAATCATGATACTCGTGATCATGGCATGATATCATCTTCATAATATCTTGTTGGGTTGAGGACCCGTTGCATGTCGGTTCATGGTATCTTGTTGGGTGGAAACCCTTATTGCTCACATGTCGGTTCATGGTATCTTGTTGGGTTGAAACCCTTATTTCTCGCATGTTTGTTCATGATATCTTGTTGGGTTGAGAACCCTTCATTGCTTGTTACGGATGAGAGAACCCTTAATCGAGGAACGATTAAGAACTCTTTCTTCAACGGAAACGTAGGAACGTTGATTGTGTGGGAGAGAATGGGCGGCTAATCAACCCAACAAGCGTAATTGCTTGAAGAACTGAGAAGATAAATAGGATGGATGCTATTAAACCCCTTGGACGCGATTATCCTAAGAACTCAATAGGGGAAAGTCAATTTAATCAAGAACGAACAATTCAAGAATCAAAAAGAAATTTGGTTATGAAGAAATCCGGCTATGGGTAAAACTTGCACAATTATATTGAGAATCAAAACCAATTTATTTGTTGTAGTGCACGCCTTTATATAGGCTCAAAATAAGAATCCTAAACAATCTAGGAAATAGAAAACGTTATGAAATCCTAGAAATAAAATACAATTATAACTCCTAAAATAAATAGGACTAAATAACTAAAGATAAGGAAATAAAATCCTATCAAATCTTGGACACGGATTCTCCTTGCTGAAGTAGGATATTCGTTGCTACTGGACACCTGTTGCTCTGCTGCCTGCGCCCGATCCTGCGAGCATAGGGTTGCTCGCATATACCCGCATGCTCGCACATACACACATGCTAGCCTTCCTTGATATCGTGCTCTACTTCTGCTCGCTCCTTTACCAGACACAACGAGATCGTCTTCTTGCCAACGTCCTCGCCTGCTTGCTGCTCGCCATAGCTCGCTAATAATCGAGCAAACCCATTAACCAGCCTTCTTGTCTTCGATCTCGTCAAGGGTCCCGTAAGTTGCACCAAATCGTGACTTGCCCTAGGCAATCCCGTCCGGCCTAACTAGGATTGGTTGTGTGTGAATTCTTTGCTCTCTTAATACAAGTTGTCTAAAAGGTAAAACCTACTCAACCTTACCCACAACCTAAAGCCTTGAGCCTAAACACTTACCCTCAAATAGGTGTACTTAAGCCCAAGCTGGAGTGGTCTCGCAACAAAGATAGCGGTCGATTGGTCAAGTGTCCAAGCTCGCCGGCCCGAGATCAAGCATCATCACAAAGGTATCAGTCTACACCGACTTTCTGCTCAAGTGACAGCATGTCTGAGGAAGAAATGCCACTCAACTCTTCAAACCGCGAAAATGATTCGGGTTTAGGGATCCGTATGACACAAGAAGGAGAACTCATGGGTAGTCCAAGCATGCCTGAACCTCCTCACCACTTGGTGCTAAGCGCCCTCCTAACCCCTGCATCTTGAAGAATGAAGAAGCATCATGGTCGCACTCTCCCTCAGTCTTGAAGACGAAAGCTCAAAAAGGAATCATCTTCCCTCTCCACAAGTCCACTATTCGCAAGGAGCCTCATCCTCAACAGTTCCTCCTCTTACCGAGTCCAAGACGTAAGGGGCTCGTCCAACACAAGCCAATCCGGCTCATTTCATCGACACCTTGAATGGGATCGTACTCTGAAACACAAGTGGGAACCCTTCCCAAACACGAGCACCTATGGGCTGTCAACCTACCAACATGCATGGTTCCGATCCCTACAGAAGAGACAACGTCAATGATAGCACTCAAATGGACACTATTTTAGTGCTATTTCTATGAGTATTTTGATGTGATTATGCATGATTTTACGCTTGGTTTGGTTAGTTTTTGATTAATTACAGGAATTCCAAGTGAAGATATCAAGATATGAGAAATTAGCTGTTTTGAAGCAGAAAAGGGTTGTTTTGGCATAAAAGTCGAGCACCAATGAGAACACCAGCCTCGAAGTACGTGCAAGTTAGCAGACGATTGGCACGCCCGTGCCAGCGCAAAGATGGAGTTGCGTGTTTTCCTTTTCTGAATCTTTTTGGGCTGTATTGTAAAGGCTTTTGGCAGCCTATTTAAGTATATTTTCGTTCAGCTAGGGTTAGGCACCTCTTTTCATATCGTAAACACATTATTCTAGGGTTTTTGCTTAGCCAAGCTATGAACTAATTTCCATCTTTAAGGAGTTGGAGGTAAATCTTACTTATTGATTATGCTTTATTATTAATACTTTCGATTGTGTTTTTGTTCTTATTGGTATTGCAATCGTTCTTACGTGCGTTCTTTCAACTAAGCAGTTGCAAATACTTAATTCGAACAATGATATTGAATTATATGATTATGCTTAGTGATTGAGGTTTCATACAATAGCTTGATTGTAATTCTGTAGTTCAATTTGCTGTACGATACTCTCGCGAGTAAAAGGGATTAGGGTTGTTCGAGTATATATGCTTCAAGGGTTTTCTGTGCGTCGTCTATTACTGTGACCATAAGTGTTTAGCGAAATCGGAGAATACTGTAACACCCCGCGAATCAATTGATAAAATGATACACTTATATGGTATTAATATATTGTATTATATTTACGATTTATGGGATATTATGTGTTGTGATATACTTTATATTTTATTAATTAAAATAATTAGTTAAAAGAAAGTATGAAATGGAATGGAAAATAATTATAGGAATTATTATCTAATTAAGTGAAATAATAAAAAGGATTTTTGAAAAGGAAACTAATTAGTTTGCAAGAAGGGCAATTAGGTAATTTTGTCTTCAAACTTATCCTTGGCTTGGAGGGAAAGGGGATAAAGCTTGGGGGTTTCTATCCCCTTCCATTTTCTTTCATTCTCG
>JAOWAN010040945.1:0-15504 GCA_028566635.1 Lobelia cardinalis | reverse complement strand
CCACCACCGCCCCCAAATGAGTACTGACAGATAAAATCCTTCATCAGGTTTTATAGAGATATCAAAGTTCATTAAATCATCCTTGCCATTGGGAAATGAAATAGAGCACGACTTGGGTAAGTTCAGCTCGCTGATATCTACAAAAAATCCAAAATGTCAAACACAGCAAACCAGCAACACTATTTCATTCTTTAAAAGTAAGTGTGTGTGTGTGTGTGTGTGTGTGTGAGAGAGAGAGAGAGAGACAGAGAGAGAGAGAGACTTAAATGACAATCTTTTAGAAAAAATGCATGTTTATCAACCAACTAACTCTGTGCACTGAAACAGGAAACACGGGCAACTGGAGTTCAAACAAATTATACAGTAATGGATGGTAATTTGTATAAGCATCATAATCCTCATTAAGATATTCTGGTATCAAAAACAATTCGGTAGGGATACTTCTCTGACACACCTTATAAGCCAACATTATATTAAAATACATTCTTGATCTTCAAGTTGATCCCCAAAAACATTTTTTGATCCTCAAGTTGATAAGTATTCTTTGAATTAAAGTACTAACTGAATGCTTTTGCTACACGTCATTCTTATACCACTGAATATAGTACACAAGTAACGAAGATGCCCATTAGTAACTCAACATCATAATGAGCTGCTCTTTTTAAACACATAGTATCCTCCTTTTAGTCCCTCTTAAAAATAAAGAAGAGATGGTTATTGGCTTATTGCCCTTTTCTTTTTGTAGTACAAAAGTAATAGTCCCAAACACAGTATATAAAAGTAAACCACCATGGAGAATGGGCCATAGGGAACACCTTTATTAAGACGCAATTCACCAGGACTTTGCTTCTTGGCATGTCCCGTTCCATTGGCATTTTCTGCAGCTAGTTTTTGCTTTTCCTTAACTTTGAACAAACTAATCATGGCTCCTTAAAAGATCAAAAAGAAAAACATAAATAATTTCCAACCAAAATTGAGTACTACTGCTTCTCACAGAACAATGCAGAATATTGTATGCATAAACATGAGAATTTAAGCATTAAACTCCAAATCACGATACACAGCCGAGTTTCATCATGTGCTTTTTGTAGGAACTATTGAGAAAATAATAATAGTGTAATCGAGCACATGCCCTGCGTACCTATATGTAAACTAGCAAGTATAAAATTAGTGAAAGGGATTCCAGCTTTTACTACCACTTGTTCAGACTTCATCCCAATCTATGGGAAAGGCATGTGATAGGTTAGACAACATGTCGATTAACGTGTTTAACCAATCAAATACATTGCTACATAGAATGGGATAAGCAATTGGGACAAAAAGTAGGGTTGCTATTGATTTCGTAAATTAAACAATCAACTAACTGCAGGAGATCAAGGATTACACACTACAGTCTTATTCCTTGGGGAGTATATGTGACCATAGATTCAGTAATGTGATTCTTCGGAAATAAGAGAAGAGGTATCATCATAGGTTAGACCAATTGAGGTATATTTTTGCATCTAGGTTGACAAGGATAGTTCCTTTCAACATGACTATACCAGGCACCAACTTTGTAGAACAACCAGCTGCAGCGAAATGGATAAAAGACACATTGTTGATAAAGTTACTAGCTTGCCTGTTTCTAATGATTCAAGCCATGATCGCGGAGCCTATTATTATCCTTTGTGCCATCCGTGCATTTCCCTGTCTTTGTGGAGTAAGTATTTGCTCATTAGTCTTGGATGGTATCATCCTAAGGTAAGGTAATGATCCCATTTACAAATCAAATTTGTAACAAACTTGGCATATCTGCATCACTCAGTGAAAAGATTAAAAAAAAAAAATTAACTCCTAAGGTTTGGCATATATGCACCACGCAAGACTGGCACCATCCTATTTAAAAATAATGGCATATCTGCACCACGCAAGACTGGCACCATTCTATTTAAAAATAATTCGGGTCGGAAACACGAGAAAACTGGGACTTTGGCTTCCAAACCCATCGCGCTCTATGGGCCTATGCTTTTTGTGCGCCGGCCATCCAAATCACCTCAGATCACCACGCCCTACCACTCGACATATCGCAATGACGAAAGAGCATACAAATTCAAACAATTGAATTATGGTATTACAAAGCAACATGAAATTCAAACGAAAATAAGGCATTAAGCATGTGGCAAAGCTGACACCTGAATCGTGGTTAATACCAGGCACCAAGTAACACAGATATCACTATCATAAAATATATATATATATATACATATATACATAGATATGAGGCAATAAGCATGTGTCCAATTCCACACAATTAGGAAACAGAAATTGCTGATCAACGGAAACAATTGACATCCGATGAATAAATATTGGAAGCATTAATTAGTACGACGAAGGACCTCGATGGAGACGATGTGGTGCGAACCTGCGATCGGAGGAGAGATGAAACAACCGCGCCGGGAAAAGTGCGGGCACCGAGGCGAGAGTGCACAGAAGAAATTAGGCTATAAGGAGGCGGCTCTGCTCCGGAACAAATAAACGATTCATGACCCACTGGAATTAGTAGTAATCTGTAATCGGGGCAAATGGGGCCGGCCCGGTTTTTCTTTCTTTTCTTTTCGTTTAATGGATGATGGAATTTGTGGAATTTTGTGAATAAAGTAATGAAAATAGTAGAGAATAATAATGAAAAATATGAAATAAAAAATGGATTTTTTAATTATTGATCTAACTGGATATGCGATTTCTTATGATTTTGATAATAATTAGATTTAAATAAATATATATCTGAGAGAGATTAAATTTAAATATATAAAATTAAAATTAAAATTATGCATCGAATCGAGGCGAATAGTGATAAGATAAAGATAGTCAAACAATGTTTACATCTCATTAATGCATCATATATTCCAAAATAAGTATTTTTTAATTATTCTTAGTTAGTTTGAAAAACAAAATTATAAATTTATTGACTGTTGCAAAATTTCTAAAATTATTATTAATAATTAACTTAATAGTTTCACGAAAAGTAAAACTTTCTAATATATATTATCATCATATATTAGATAGCAGTATACTAACGTAATACGTTAATTTTTCAATAAAAATAATAAACAAATCATTATGGGACAACTGAATACCTAAAATAGTGGACTAATATTCTAATAATGTACAAAATTGTAATTAGGCTTGCACATCACAAGTAACACATGTATTACGATTCAAAGTTTTGATTTGAGTCTCAACGTTACGAAATTTATAATTTTTGGACTCTATCGTCAATTTTCTAGAACTTTTAGGTTAATTGGATGTAATTGAACATAAGAGACGAGCAAAAGGGTTTTCTTGTGCAACGATTCGATTTAGTTCAATTTAAGATATAAACTGTAAGTCGAAACGCACCCTATCAATATGAAAAAATTCAAATTTAAATTAAACCATAAAATTAATTATCAAACGAACCGATAAACCGTAGTTTCCTTTGATTCAATTTATCGGTTTAAGACAAATTTTATAATTTAAAAAAGGGTTAAAGGGGAGAACCCCCTTGTGTTTTTCATGATTTAGGGATGAGCCACATATACTTATTTTTGTTGGGCTTCACCTCCCTGTCTTCAACTCTATTAATTTTCATCCATTTTATCTAACGATTTTGTTTAAAATGACTAAATTACCCTCCATATAAAATTTAACCAAAAAAATGTGTAAATTTTTGCAGACCCAAAACTCTTCTTCGTTCTATCCGGTGATAAACTCCGGCCACTCCTTCTCCATTTACACCCAAATTCAAAATCAAAACAACAAAAATCAAAAATTAAAATACCAAAATATCAAAACACCGAAATTCAAAATCAAAAAATATAGAAATCAAAACGCCTAAATTAAAAATCAAAACACCCGAATAAAGTGCAGCACCTTAACTACCTTGGGCATTCAAATCACTGATCTTGAAAAAAAATTACTGGATGCAGATTTCAAATCTTATGAATGTTATAGGTCAAATAGTCAACGTCAAACCAAGCATCAAACAGCACATAAGTCATTCCTTGGTCTACTGCAGACCCATCACTTGAAGGAGCAGGGACAAGAACGAGGAACGAGATCCGTTGCCGAATCCACTTTCATCTCCGTCTCCATGCGAGCCCCACTGCCGAATCCACCTTCATCTCAAAAGCCCTAGAAGAGACTCGCCGCGAGATAAATCATCCGACCTCCACACAAAAAGCACCGACCTCCAAACACGAACCTACCTTCGTCGACGTCACTTCATCCTAAAACGACCCACCAATCCCAACACCAACGCCGCAGCAGCAGTTCTAGCAACCACCATATCCTAATCCCCTAGTCGTCCTCGCCGTCGCCATCTTTCTCAGCTGGCTAATCTTGCACCCCAACGTCCCAAAATTCCACATCACCGATACTACCCTCACCCAAATCGCGTAATAGAAATCAACTACAAGGAATGATGGGTTTTATAAGTTTGGTTAATTAATGAGCTGGGTTGATTTGGTAACCCAATGGATTACACTACCTACTGCTACTGAACGATTGATGCTGGTGAGGAGAAGAGATGTAGTAGTAGATTTAAGGAAGAAGAAGAAGAGGGATTTAGGGTTCATGCTTTGCTTTTTTCTGCCGCTTCATTTTCCCCCCACTGGATTTCTGGGTTATTTGAGTTCTAGGTTGTTTGAGTAAAGGAGATCAGAAAGTTTTTAGTAGAGATAGGGTTGAGAAAAGAGAGAGAGAGATTGGAAGAAGGTGAGGTTTAAAATGTCTTTTTGGTTTAGAGGGCTATAACAGTCTTTTAAATTTGCACATGATAATTTTAGCTTCAGTTTCGTCCTAACAAATGGATGAAAACTAACGGAGTTGACGTGAAGGGGTGAAGCCCAATGAAAATTAGTATATGGGGCTTATTCCTAAAACACGATAACTACAAGGGGGTTCCTCCCCTTTAACCCTTAAAAAAAACGAAACATAACATAAGATTTATAACAAAAATTTAAAAATAATTTTTTTAAACATTAATTGCCTATAATTCATAATAAAAATTAGAAAATAGTGCAATTATGCTGTTATTTACTTAATAATTAAAAGTTATAAAATTTATAAGTTCATCATAATATAATTAAATTTAAGTTATGATATAATTATTATTCTATTTTATATAAAATACGAGGGATTTATATGAAAATATACATATACATTAGATATCGATTCAATTTGATTCGATTTGGTTTGAGGTGTCGAAATCGCAAATCGAATCGTACCATACCACTGGGTTTGAAATTTTTTCGAACCGTAATCGAACCGTCATTGACTGAAACCAAACCAAACATATTGATTTGATTCGATCCAATTCGATTAACGATTTTAACGATTTAAACTTACACCCCTACTTCACACTTTGATATCTCAAAAGTTTAATCAAATTTAAACTCGATTGTAAGAAACATATGGATTCGGTCGATTACAAAAAAGAAGGTGTTAAATACTTTGTTTATCCAATATAATAATTTATTTACATGGCACCAATTAGGATAATTTGATTACGTAAATATTAAAGGTTGGTGGGGTGGGGGAGGTCGTCTTTCTAAAAACAAGGGAGGGTCACTGTTAAATGGGAATAGCACAAGAAGCGTATGTTACTCCCTCGTTTTTTTGTTAAACAGCTTCGTCAATCGCTAGTCATCATCAAAACCCACACTCCCAATTCCATCAGACTGTCCAGTCAACTCTGTTAAACCTCAAAGGAGAGAACCCTAAAAATCGGAAATGGCGAACAAACTCGCCATCGCCACCGCCCTGATCTCCCTCCTCTTCGTCCTCACGCACTCCTTCTCCCCGGAAAACCCCACGGATCGGCGCATTTTAGTTCTCCTCGACGACTTGGCCGTCAAATCATCTCACTCAATATTTTTTAATTCTCTCCAGTCGCGCGGATTCGAGCTCGATTTCAAGCTCGCCGACGATCCTAAGATCTCCTTACAGCGTTACGGCCAGTACTTGTACGACGGATTGATTCTCTTTTCTCCCGCTACAGAACGTAGGTTACAGCACTTGTACGAATTTGCTGTGGTTTTTTTTTTGTGTGTGTGTGTGGACTAGTCAATTTGTGTGAAATTGAATGTGCAATGTGACTTTTTAGGCCTTGGAGGATCGATCGATTTGGCGGCGGTTTTGGATTTTGCTGACTCCGGACATGACTTGATTGTCGCGGCTGATGCGAATGCCTCTGATTTGATCCGAAACATTGCTGCCGAGTGCGGTGTTGATTTCGATGAGGTTCAGTTCTTTTTGTTGTTCGTATTATTATTATCGTTTAATTTACGGAAGCAAAAGGTGTTTAATGCGGTGTGTCAGTTTTGATTGTGTATGAATACAATAGTATATCTTGATGTTAATCTAGAAATGAAAATGAAATGATTAGCTCACTTAGAGATTTTGAAATGGAAGTCAGTTTCTCAACAATTATGAGATCCTGGAGACATGTTTAAAATTATTTTATTATTTTATAAGCTTAGGAGAAAGTTTTACATGTTTATTTAGAGCAAAATATGATAGAGCTGGCTTGATTCTTGTGTTAGAGGCTGACAATATCTCTCAGTGACATTTCCAGTTTAATCTCTTGTATTGATGTGATCACCCGGTAATTTTGATTATTCTAGGATATCGTTGTTGTGTCTAAGTCGCTGTTCCTTCCGGGACTAGAATTTCATGGGTTCTTTTTGCTACTCCCTCCATTCCAAAATAGTTGATGTTTAAGGTTAAATTACACTAACCAAGGAATGCATTAAATATCTTTTAATTTTCAATTTTATCCCCACTTTACATATGATGTCTTTTCAAATTCTTCTCTCATTTAAAGAGATATAAATGAGATAAAAGGGTAATTTAGGAAAAATGTAGAAAAAATGTTCAAGACATCAACTATTTTGAAAAACTTTTTTCTTTCCAAGAGATCAACTAATTTGAAATGGAGGGAGTATTAAACAGTCCAAATAGCAATAGAAGTTTGGTTCTAGAAACTAATGTCGCTCATGTGGATGTTTCCTTGAATCTGGAAATCTCTCCTCGATAATGTGCAGTTTGGTTTTACAATTTTGAAATTCTATACCAGAGGCGAGGAATGGAGGCCCTGCCGAGCCTTCTTGTTATTTTTCCAAATTAAAGTTGTGTTATTTTTCGTAAATTAGTTCTTGTTATTCTTATTCATGTTAACTGAGCCAGGAAATCCACTATTTATTCTCTCTTCATGTGTGTGGATATTTTGCTAGAATTATCAGTATACATGAATCTATACTCACTGTTAATTATGAAATAAAGTTTAAAGACTGAAATTACATCTAGTTGTGACCTCATCCCTCCCCTTTCTACACTAAGTTTATGACATTGTTCATTAAATATTCTCCTACCTTGTGTTCATATCAGGGCAGCCTTTCTACCAATTAGTTTTTTATTATTGAAGGAATTTAAAGTTTAGAACTTCTCAGGTTGTCTAAGAGAAGGAGTATACTTGCTTGAATGGTGGCTGTGGACTGGTCGAAAGATCTTTATCTCTTTTGCTAATTTTTTTGACAATAATTAATGAAACTTGATCGAAAAAAAGAAAAAAAAAACCTTGCCGTGGAGTGGACTTGTGTCTTTGCATTTGTTCTGTTCTGTGGAATACCAACACGGATATCATGTGCTTTGCATTTTTCGAATTTCCTTTCTTTCATAATATTGATGATCTCCAGTCAGCTTATGTTTGTTTATTTATTATGAGATAGGATCCTGCTGCAGTGGTTATTGATCACACTGGCTACGCTGTCTCAGAAACTGAGGGAGATCATACATTGATCGCATCGGATGATTTGATCCTATCCAATGTAATTTTGGGGAGTAAGAAAATTGAGGTCAGTTTTATTTCTATGCTCCAGCTATTATTTCTACGTGCAGGTGCACCCCCACCCCCCTGATCACCTCTCTCTCTGTCTCTCTCGTCTATGCATATTTTGTTTGTATAAAACCTTATCTGATGCAGATGTATAGATTAATGGTTCTTTTAAGCTGATGATGTTGGGACTTGCTATGGAATCCTTCACATTATTCCTCACAATTTTCACTCGCGTTCAACCAAATACTATTGCAATTTAGCTCGATATGAAGCCATTAATTAGTACGTTTTTCCGAAAATCGTATTATAACTAAAAATACTATTTTTATATTGTTTTGTACTCCGTACATCCTGCATGAAGAGGAACACTTTTGTCTTTTACCTTTCACACTCAATGAGTAGATTGACAATGATACCCTCCTCTTTTTTGTGAAGAATTAACGTAGGTAGGTTGTTGGTGTTTTTCAGTTTCAGGTATTTTGTTAATTTGCTGATTTAGTAACTTACGTGAAATACGCTGGAATAGGTGTCCTTTGAGTCATTAATGCAGCAATGCCCCTACAATTCTCTGCAAGCCAACTGATCATATTGTTAGAAGCTTATTTGATGTTCAATTGTTGTTACTTGTGAATGGAGTAGTTCATTACTCCATGGTAATGCCTATATCAAATATGTTCCTATTCAGGGATGTGATCCGTGTAATCTTCTATCCTGTGTAGTGCTGTTTATTAATTGAAATATCAAATTATTACAAAAGATCAAATAAATGAATAAATAAAAATTCTTCACTGATAAGTAATTCATTCAGAACTTGGAGGTGTCACAGTAGACTTGGGAAGGAATCCTGTGTCAATTTAATGGTGTTCTTTTTACCCAAGCTTTCTAACTGTCGATTTTGGCATCAAATATCGTCATGAATTTGCAATGCTCTTTCTCATTATCTTTTAATAAATCCAATCTGAGTTATGATGAATGACGGAAAGGATTCATGGAGCCATATAAGCACAAAAACAAACTGTACATAATCATGTTGGTGTCCATGAGCAAAATGTTTCATTTTATATTTTAAGGACTTTCGTACTGCTGATTTCTGTAGACCTAACATCTCGCAGCTCTATGTATAAACTCTATGCTGGCATTACTGAGTAGTTTTTTGACTGAAACAGGCTCCTGTGCTTTTTAAAGGAATAGGACATTCGTTAAACCCGGCAAATAGCTTGGTAAGATTATGATGTCTGCATTTTTCTCTGCCCATTTTATATGGATATGCAGTTTGAAACCTATCCAGATTAGGGCTGCTAATGATTTCAGCCTTGCATAATGTGTTCCCCATTTTGTAGGTTCTGAAGGTTCTCTCAGCTTCACCTTCAGCGTATTCGGCTAGTACAAAGTCCAAGCTGTCAAGTCCACCGTCCTTGGTTGGATCTGCCATCTCATTGGTGTCAGTTGTGCAGGCGTGTTCTCAAATTCTCTGTCTCTTTCTTAAAGAGATTACGTTTTATATAAATACTGCTCCTATTGTATATGCTCGGTTGATGGTCAACTTGTTTTTGATCCTTAAATAAAATATACTTTTGTTCTACTCTTGTTCTTTTATTATACCTATCATCCAAAAATGAGGTTGCTATATATATATATATATATATATATATATATATAGCGCTCAAATGAGAACCTAAATATCGTAGGAATTGTAGGAACCAATCTCGATCGTTGAATTAGAGCAAAAAACACGGCTAGGATAAAAAATTGTAAGCTGGATAAAAAATTTAGGTTTTTTGAAATAAATTCACAACACTGTGTCCGGTGAATTACTGAAGTCACTATAGCACATTTGCCTCTTTAGTAAGTACAATAGCAAATTAAAAATTTGATACTGTGTCGACGGTTTCTACGATATTTAGGTTCCTATTGGAACGCGATCATATATATATTAAGTTGTTCAAATGAGAACCGTAGATAATCTAAGAATCTAAGAACCACATTGATCCATCAAATTGTTTTGATGAATCACAATTAATATTGCTGGAGCACGTTTATTTTGATGGATCAATATGTTATTTGTGACTAACACTATGATATCACCGTGGTTCGTGAATATTGATGATCATATTTGAATTTTGATGGATCACAGTTGATATTTAACTATGATCCATCAAATTAATTTGATGGATTAACGTGGTTCGTAGGTTCTTAGATTATTTAGGTTCTTAGCAGAATAATTCTCTCTGTCTATTTGGAGGAGAGGTCCTTGAAGAGAATAGAAAAGGAAGAGGGTCGCAGATCGGATTTCCTCTGGGAAGGGGGTGTAGGCGGTTTAACCGGCCATACATATATATATATAAACAATAAATAATTAAAATTTATAGAAAGTAGGTGGCTCGATCGTCCTTAAACAATAAAAGAAACAAGAAGTTAAAGACAGAAATATAAAGGTGGGAATATGCAAATTAAATTGATTGTATTTAAGTTGATTTGAATATAAGAGGAGGACAAAACTCTTACTAAGACTTAGGGAGAAAGTTTCTTCTCAAAGGGCATTTAAGGTGTGTCTTATAATAAGTTTGGAGAGGCTATTTATAGCCTTGATGATGATCTAAAGGTGTACTTGAAATACTTAGAAAATTACAAGGAAGTAAAATGAAATATTTTACGTTATTACATTTAATGGCCAAAACAAGGGGCCTTTTTATCTTGAGTGGAATCCAAGATAAGATCAGATGTTGACTGGTTGATTTTTTTTTTTTTGTAAAACTATTGAAGTGGAGTGAAAATGTTTATACAGTCATCTCCATTATGTTCTGTTAAGTCTATATAGTTGTTCGTGTAGTTCGTCTTTGAAATTTTTTTCTTTGTCGAGGAAGTTGCAGCCGATGAGTCCTTTAGTTGGAACAAGAGAGCTTTAAGTTGATGAACATAATCATTCTTGTCTGAGATTGATGCCAATTTGGCATTTGATAGATTTTTTGCTGTGGGAAAGTTGCCGCCCGAACATCTGTAGGATTGAGGAATCGGAGGCTTTGAGTGAACCGTTCTTCTATTTTTTGTGGGTGGATGAGAACACAAACTTGTTTTTCCCACCATTTTGACGACCCATGTCTGACCAGGAATGGTCACATATTTTCCGTTTGCTTAACAAAGTCAAACTTCTATGAATAAATCCATAAAAGAGAAAAAATGGAGAAAAAATAGAAAGAGTTAGGGATTGCTTTGTTTGATTATGAAATCGTTGATTGAATGATTCAAAGCTTTGGGCAAGTGTTGGTGATGATTTGGGGTGCAGATCGAAGATTTTCCACCATTGGACAAACCAGGCAGAGAATACATTTTTATTGGCTTTTTTAGAGTAAAAAAACCAAGAGTGTTTCTTTTGGAAAGTGAAGACGTTGTACCAGGCTTCTTTTGCAGTAACCATATGGATCAGATGGTTGCGAGAACGGTTTTGGTTTAGAGAGGTTTTTACCCCAGTCAAAAGGTTTGAGAATTTTGAGTATTTAGCAAGTAGATCGGGTAGTGATGGAGTATCTGTTTTGTCTTTGTAGTGTTTGAATGATACATAGTCTCTATCAACCGAAATGAATTCATAAAATCTTGGGTTATATTTGGTGATTGAGGGATAAAATGGAGGATAGATTTTTTTTTTGATATTTTTCGGGGGTAGAAAAAGAGAATGGTTGTGGTTGGACGGGGTTTTGGTTGAGGAGTGGTGCTTGATGCCACCATTATGTTTAAAATATTTTTTGGTTGAGAAGTGAAGCTAGAGGCCACCACTATGTTTGGTTGAGAGGTGGAGTTAGAGGCGACCACCTTACTTGAAATGAGACTGTAAATCACAACCGGATTGGAGGCTTACCTTTCTTGGCCTAAAACTGTCGGAAGATATGTTTGTAGGTTGGAATGAGAGGAAGTTTGGAAGATTTTGTCAAGGGCTTCCTTGGTGAAAACTTAGGATGACAATTATGAATTTAACTAGCTATGATATTGTTCGATCACATCTAGTAATATATTTTGACCTCTGAAGTTCATTTGATCCCGTAATTGCCTATGGTGCATCTGCTATTGGCGTTTTCATGCCAACTTCATGTTGACACTCTAGAGGAGGCTAGGTGTTCTTAGTCGGAAAAAAATTAATTTCCAGAAAGGTAAACTATTATTGTTAGATCTGCTCCATCTTTATTATAATTAGCTGAGATTTATAATTATTACCTTATGGAACTCGACGGATTGTGTGCCATGGGGAAGGGGTAGTTACCTAACTGCTATTTTATTTTCTCTCTCTATACTCTTTTATCATGGCTAATTTCTTTCGATCTTTTTCTAGCAAATCTTCGGGATCATCTTCAAGTCAAAATTCTAAAAAATCTTCTACTATTATCAAAGAAGAAATCACCCTCGAAAGCTTAGAACAATCAATAGATGCTTCAAATATCCCACAACCTCAAACGGATGAATACACGCAAACACAAATCTTACGTGGTCAAAAAGCCTCATATGCTATGATTATATATCTATCAAATCGCTCCTTCTAGCTTTCGCCAAGTCATGGGATGACATGGCCGAAGAAGACAATGATACAGATGACATGGCGATATGGCTAAAAAACCTAGGTATTCCTGAACAAGGTTCTCTTTGTAGTACAAGGTTCTCTTTGTAGTCGACCAGTCCACTTTGATTGTTTTTCAAACTTTACTGTTTCTCTTGAAGATAAACACATTTTAGATGCTTTAACTCTATTTGATGATTGAGGGATAAATTTCATTCTTTTGGGAGATGTTTCTTGCAAGTTCTAAAGGGTTATTGGTTTTTCTCTTTCATGGAGTTATTCATGGAAGTTTGACTTTGTTAAGCAAACAAAAAAATATGCTACCATTCCTGGTGAGACAAGGGTCATCAAAATGGTGGAAAATTCAGTTTCTGATCTCATCCACCCACAAAGAATAGTAGAATGGTTCACTCATAACTTCCAAGTTGTCAATCGTGCAGATGTCTAAGAGACAACTTTCATACAACAAAAAAGTCTCCCAGTAACCAAATTGGTATCAATGTCAGACAAGAATATTTATGTTTAATAACTTGAAGCTCTCTTGTCGCAAATAAAAACTCCCTCGACAATGAAGAAAACTTCAAAGACAGACTCAACGTCATCATGCAACATTTATATAGACTTAGCAGAACATAATGGAGATGACTGTATAAACATTTTCACTCCACTTCAATAGTAAAAAATAAGTCAACAAGTCAAAATCTAATCTTAAGCATCTTATCTTGGATTCCATTCGAGATGAAAGGGCTCTTTGTGTTAGTTATTAAATGTAATAATGTAAAAATGTTTCATTTTACTTGTAATTTTTCAAGTATTCGAGGCACACCCTTAGATCAAGGCTGTAAATAGCCTCTTCAAACTCATTGTAAGACACATTTTAGATACCCTTTGAGAAGAAACTCTCTCCCTAAGTCTTGGTAAGAGTTCTCTCCTCCTCTTATATGCCATTGAACTTTAATACAATCGGTTTATTTTTCATGTTCCTGCTTTTATATTTCTGTCTATAATTTCTTGTTTCTATTATTGTTCAAGGATAGTTGAGCCGCTTGCTATCTATAAGTTTAGATTATTTATTATTTATATATATGTATGGTCGGTTAAATCGTCTACACCCCCTTCTGAGAGGCCGGAGTTGGTTCAATTTAGTAATATATGCTAAATAAGAACTAATAACTAATAAAAGCCATTAGATGTGAATTAATGTAAGGATGAGATTAGGAGTTTAACAAATCTACACACCGACTCTTCCTAGCAGCCCCTTCCACTTGATTTTTCTTTTCTTTTTTAATTTCAAATGCAAAAATCTCATGATCTATAACTCGAAAATAAAATTTAATTGCGGATTCTTGATCGAAATTTATTTCTCTTTCAAATAAGATCACTGATGGATATAGTCGAGCAATTTTTTTTGCGTTGAATCTTTAGAACATTGGCGTTGAATCTTTAGAACATTGGCGTTGAATTCCGTTTTTCTTTTGAATCTTATTGCTTTTTGTATTGAATCTTACGTTTTTATTGAATATGCAGTTCTTATTGAATCTAAGAGATTTTTGTGTCGAATCTTTAGTGTACGATTGTTAAATCTGTGTTTTTTTGAATCCTCACTGCGTTTATATGTTGAATCTTTAGTAGACGGTTGTTAAATCTTAAAAAATTGTGTTTTTTCGTTCACTTGATTGGTTTAAAAAACTATGATTTTCTCTCTCGTAACTACTAATTTTACATACCCCTTTATACTCCTTTATATCTAATCAAATCACAACTATCAAATTCTCTCTTTCTCTCTGCAATCATTTAATGTAATTTTTCAAACTTTCAAGGGCAATATGAAAATTAACCGAAATAAAACCATAAAAAACATACAATTAAAACCAAACCTAACAAAAAATCAATCATCCAAACACATCCTTAGTGCACTTTTGTTGAATTTTAGTTTTTGTTGAGACCTCAGTGCATTCATACGTTGAATCTTAGTTTCTGTTGAATCCTTAGTCCATTTATATGTTGAATCTTTGGCGCACTATTGTTGAATCTTAGTTTTCAATGAATGGGAGTGCATTCTTATGTTGAATATAAGTGCGGTTGTGTTGAAAAATTCAACAATTAATATCTAAATAATATTTGCATTAATTAAACAAAAAAGAGAAAAAATATCCATTTGACTTAACTGTTATGGCAACCATAACGATAGAGTGTGATAGAGAAAAGGTAAAGGTAAATGTTAACTAAGATTACCACGTCGATCGCTCTTTTTCAAGATTATGTTTCGGACAATGAGAGCAAGAGCCGCCGTAGAAGGACGTGACGTAAGAACATGTTAGAAATTCAAGTGAAGGCACCGAAGTCATTGTTTGGTGCTCTTCAATTCCCCCTACCAACATAAATATAATAACATAATTATGTTATAACATTTATAAAAAAAATACAAATATAACATTCTCTACCTAAATAAAGTATGTTCAACAATAACAAATACAAATATAACATTCTCGGCATTGAAATTTCCCTCCAAGTCTAACCAATTGTAACAGCAGAAGAAGACGACATTTGGCCGGCCAAAAAGGGATAGACTCAGAAAAGGGATCAACTTACCTCTGAATCAGTGAAGAAAATCGATTAGGATGGATGCTGGGGCATGCCGTCAGTAACGGGAGTTCAAATCAGGTAGGATTCTTACCTTGGTCGACAGTAGCGGAACTCCAAATCTGGTGGGATTCCTAGGCCGACAGTCGCGAGACTCCAGATCGATTCAAGATTTTTTCGGGGCGACTGGGTTGAGAGAGAGAGAGAGAGAGTGAGAGAGAGAGAGAGATCGATTCAAGATTCCAGATCGATTCTACCGATTCGGTACGATTCTACCGTGTGATCTTACCGATTTTGCCCCGGTTACAATCGTATACCGATTTAACAAGATTGCACCACCTAGGATCGTAAAATCTTACGATTTTAACTATCATTGGAGGGTCAAATAAGGATCCGGACAAGGAGATCGGGATCGGAAAACACGGCTGAAGTATCGGACGGCTTGACTTGATGAGAGAGAGAGAGAGAGAGAGAGAGAGAGAGAGAGAGAGAGAGAGAGAGAGAGAGAGAGAGAGAGAGAGAG
>JAOWAN010040935.1:0-15504 GCA_028566635.1 Lobelia cardinalis | reverse complement strand
TTCAATGCCTAGGAAATATGAGAGGTCGCCAAGGTCCTTGATAGAGAACTTATTGGCAAGTAGAGAAATGAAGTGCTGATTGACAGAAGCATCAGGACCTGTAACGATGATATCATCAACATAGACTAGTACAAGGACGGGTGTTGCGGTTTGAGGGAGAATAAAAAGTGAGATGTCAGCCTTCGAGTTAATGAAACCTTGCTGAATAAGAAACTGTCGGAGTTCAGAATACCAGGCTCTGGGCGCTTGTTTGAGACCATAGATAGCTTTCTGGAGCCTGCAAACATGATTAGGACGATCCGGATCAATGAATCCCTTGGGTTGAGACATATAGACCTCCTCTTGAAGATGACCCCGTAAGAATGCATTATTTACATCCAATTGATGAAGTTTCCAGCCCCTGGTCATAGCAATGGTTTGTACCACACGGATAGTAGTAGATTTAATCACTGGACTAAATGTTTCATGAAAATCTACCCCCAGCCGTTGGAGATATCCCATTGCCACAAGTCGGGCTTTAAACGTGTCAAGAGATCCGTCAGATAAGTACTTAATATGGAAAATCCATTTGCAGCCAATAACATTAGTAGCATTAGAAGCAGGAAGTAGTTCCCAAGTTCCATTACGGACTAAAACATCAAACTCTTCGGACATGGCTTTTCGCCAGCGAGGATCCTTAAGGGCCTGCTTAACTGTTGATGGCGCAGAATCAGAAGAGGGATGGTGAGAAGTGGCTAGATTGAGTTTTTGAACGGGTTTGTGTATATTGTTCCGGGCTGGGGTGACCATGGGGTGGATGCTGGTGGGTGGCGGTGCTGGGCTGTTAACGGTTGAGGCTAAAGTGGGTTGTTACCGATCAAGGTCTAGGCATCGGGCAACAGTAGTGTTTGGGAGATGCGTGTGTGTGACCGACACCGGAGGTAGGAATGTAATGGTGGGAAGCCAGTCCTCCATAACTGAAGGGACCGGACGATCAAGAGTGTTGTGAAGAGAGTGAAAGGGATAAATGGTTTCGACAAACTTCACGTGACGAGAGACATATATTTTGGAGGTGTGTGGCTCAAGACATAGGTAAGCACTCTGGGTTTGAGAGTAACCGACGAAGACACATGTAATGTAGCGTGGTGCGAGTTTGTGCTTGGCATAGGGTTGCAGCCAGGGATAACAGAGACAGCCAAATGCGCGAGGTTTCATATAATTCGGGGAGTGACCAAAACGTTTTGCAAATGGACCGGACATTTGAAATGTAGACGTGGGGAGTCTATTGATGAGATAGACTGCAGCAGCAAAGGCAAAGGACGAGTATATGGTAGGGATAGATGCGTGAGAGAGGAGTGTGAGATCGGTTTCGACTATGTGATGATGATGACGCTCAAAAAATCCATTATGCTAAGGTGTATGAGGAGGGCTGGTGAGATGTGTGATACCAGCATGGGCGAGTGTGGAGGAAAGAGCTTCATATTCACCACCATTATCAGAGTAGAGAATTTTTATGCGATGATTAAAGTAGTTTTCGACAAGAGGTTTGAATTTAACAAAGACATCATGAACATCTGATTTTCTCCTAAGTGGATACATCCAAATATAATGAGTAAAGTGATCAACAAAAATGACATAATATTTAAAGTGATCAAAAGACACAACAGGAGATATCCAAACATCGGAAAATATTATTTCTAAAGGTCGAGTCGACCGAATTGATGATTCAGCAAACGGAAGTCTATGACTTTTATTACAATCACATGAATTGCATGGTTTAGTTGACCTAGGGCCCGACACGGGCAACTGAAATTTAGAAAGCACATAGTTTGAGACGGAGGATTGCGGATGACCTAGACGTTGATGCCAAGCTGAGACTAATGACCTTGCGGTGGTAAAGAGAATGAGAGGAGACTGGGAACTGGTTTGAGATGGCCACACGTACACGCCGTCTTTAGTTGGACCTGTCACCATTGGTCTGCCCGTGCTCAGATCCTTCACAACAAAACCACCAGGTGAGAATTCGACAGAAATATTATTTTGAGAACAAAATTGAGAAACAGAGATTAAATTGTTCTTCATGGCAGAAACACAAAGAGCATTATCAAGTGTGAAGGTGTGAGATGTAGAGGGTAAGGAAATTGAACCAGAGTGTGTTATAGGTAGGCCAGTGCCATCGCCTATAACAACATCATCGGAAGCCCCGTACGGTGAATGCATAGCAAAGTGATCAAGATCATGAGTTACATTGTGAGATGCTCCCGTGTTAAGTAGCCATTGCGGAGTGGACGACGAAGAACCTGGACCTGCTGTCATGTACGCCCACGGCTGCTGATGGTACGATGGCTGCGGGTTTGGGAGCAATGGTCGCGGTGGGACATAACTTGGAGTTGTAGTGTGGTATTGCTGCTTCGGACCCATCTGAAGCTGTGAAAACAAGGATGAGAATTGTGGGCATTCCTTCACTCGATGGTCCTGAATACCGCAGCCTTGACACTTCCCTAGGAATGGTCTTGGCGCTCGCCAATTTGTGGTTTGCACAGGCGGCTGAGACGGATCAGTCCATGGTGGCCGAGAAAAGGGCGGACGCCACTGCCTAGGTCGAGGAGCAGTGCTGGTTGCATGCGCCGTGGCTGGGGTGGGACTTGGTGGAGACCCACGAACTTTTATCTCCGCATTGAGAAGTTTCTCGTGTAATTCATCATAAGAAATAGAAGAATACCGAGCATTAACGGCATCTACAATATATTGGTAGGCAGGATTCAAACCCTCCAATATCCTGTCAACGAGATCTTCATCATCCATGGGTTTTCCAAGGAGGGCGAGGTGATCGGCTTTGATTCGGATGAATTGCATATATTCCGAGACTGACTTTGTTCCTTGAACGGGATGTCGAAGAGCATCCTTGATTTGTTTGATGTGTCCCCGGGACGGTTTGGCATAGGTAGTGCTGAGAATTTCCCAAGCTTGTCGAGATGTAGTGGCTCGATGGATCATAGGTGCAACGTTTTGGGTGAGAGAAGAGACCAGGGCAGAGAGAATTAGTTGGTCTTGCCATGTCCAAGCAACCGAGGCTAGGTTGGTAGTGGTAACTCCATTGGTAACAGTGGTGGCTGGAGGTTGCGGGATTTCACCCGTGACATAGCCAAGGAGACCGTGTCCATGAAGTAGGCTTTGAATATGGAGTTTTCAAGTAAGATAATTGGTAGGAGTGAGTTTAACTGTGTGAGAGGATAGATTGAGAGCAAGCAAGGTGATTTGGATCGGCAGGACTCATGATTCGAGTGTTTGTGGTAGATGATTCAGCCAAGTATTCCATGAAGGAGCTGCGGTAGTCGAGGTGGAAGAAGAAGACCAGCGGCAGCAGAGGTGTAAAGACGGGAAGGAGAAAAAAAATAGGGTTTAACCTTTAGGCTCTTGATACCATATTGAAGTATTGGGATCAACCAAACTATTATTGAGAGACGACATAAATATTTATACATGAGGATGAGAAAAACCCTACAACTATATAATTACAACTATATCCTTCTATAAAGTAATGTACAAATAAGGATTAAAGTTGGATAATAGCTGGTATCACTTTTTACCTTGCTTAAAGGCAAAAATCTGGAACAGTACCAACTCAGATGAGCTGAGATTTAATTTTTGCCCTTTGCCAAGAAAAAAAGGGTAAATCTCTATATTACTCCCAAGGGTATTTTGGACATTTTAAAAAATTGAAAAAGGATGAACACTCCCTCTCCACCTATAAATACTCTCTCATTCCTATCACTAAATCACCCTTGATTCATCTCTTCTTTAGCCTAAAAACTCTTTATTCATCTCTTCTTTAAGCATAAAACTCATTTCATCAT
The DNA here is from genome assembly GCA_028566635.1 of Lobelia cardinalis. Classification (NCBI taxonomy): domain Eukaryota; kingdom Viridiplantae; phylum Streptophyta; class Magnoliopsida; order Asterales; family Campanulaceae; genus Lobelia; species Lobelia cardinalis. Next base: position 11,668 of record JAOWAN010040935.1, on the reverse strand, counting down.
CTCATTCACCCTCACTAAACATCAAACACTAAACACATACACATACTCTTGATCTTCAAAGATTCAAAGAGTGTAAGAGTTAGAAGTTAGATATGATAGTTCATAACATCTTGAACTTTCTACTTCCCTTCTTTCATCTTCATTTCTTTAAGAGATCTCTCAAGATCCAAACTCATTTTCTCGTAAAAGAGAAGACAAAAGGCAAAGAAAATCCTTCTTTTACCAAAAGGTGTTCATCCTCCTCTTTCACCATTGTTCAAAAATCTTGGGAGTAGGTGAGTTTTCCTCCCTTTCTTTCATTCTTGTAAAAGTTCTTCATTTCCTTTATTTCTATGTAAACAACTTAAAATTCCACTTGGTGATAAACCAAGTGGGTAACATGTATAAATTCGTCATTTGATATGCATTCTCTCTTGAGCTAAGCCTCATTTAAATCTTGTTCTTCTTTCTTTCTTGCTTTATATATATATATATATATATATTATAGTATATATTATATATAATGCGATCTTCAAGATGTGGGATTAATATCTCATTCTTGAATTACTTTAATGTCATGTTCTTTCTTTGTATATATATAGGGATTAGCTAATATCCCCACTAGTTGTAGAAGGTTAGCAATGTCCCCATTTTTACTTTTTCAAAAATCTCCTCACTTTTTAATTTTTAATATTTATTTGAAGGGGTAAAAATATCAAAATCGTGTATAGAAAAATGTGTTTGATCTAAGTCTTTTAATTCTCACTATAGAAAAATGTCAAAATCGTATAAAAATGGAGACATTGCCAACCTCCTACAAGTAAAAATGGGGACATATAACATATATATATTATAGTACTCACTCTTGTAGTACTACACGTACTCACTCTTTTGAGTTGATCTACGTCTTTTAATTCTCTCTCTCTATATATATATATATACATACTATATATATTATAGCAAATAATGTGTAGTCCTCTAAGTTTAGAATTACAAATCATATTCCTTGTGAGTTGATCTATTTCTTTCAATTATATATATATACTATATGTTATATATAGCACATAATGTGTAGTCCTCCAAAGTGTGGGATTACAAATCTCACACTTCGTGAGTTAATTTATGTCTTTATATTTATTTATATTATTTATATATATGTATATATTATATATATTATACACATAATGTGTAGTCCTCCAAAGTGTGGGATTATAAATCCCACACTTTGTGAGTTGATTTATAAATATCAGTACATGTATATGTATATTATGCAAATGGATTTTTAAAGTGTGGGATTAAAACACCACCTTTAGATTAAATACAAGTCATTTCACTTTCTTATACATACAAGTTGTGATCCTCAAAGTGTGAGATTAATTTTTCATCTTTGGGTTATGATTAAATTTCTTCCTTAATCTTTTTTTTTCTTCCAAATGACCATTAAAGGATCTAAAAATGAAGGAATACATGTGTTCATCAGTCTCACAAAGATTCACTCCTTTCCTTAGAGTCTTAAAATATGAATACACTAAGAGTCATTTCTAATCTAGTGATAATGGTCATTTAATTAAAATCCTTACTCTAAGAAAACTCATTTTCTCATAAAATACTAATTCTTCAAGCATTCTTGTGCCTACAAATATTCACTAAATGATGATATTATTTCTAAAAGTCCTTCCATGACTTGAATAATGCTGCTTGAAGAATGACAAAAAAGAGGAATATTATTCTCAAACTTTTGTACAAAGTGTAAGTATCATTTTCTCATTTACATAACTAAAGTGTATATTATTTTCTCATTTACATAATTAAAGTGTATATATTATTATCTCATTTACATAACTAAAGTGTAAATATTATTTTCTCATTTACATAACTAAAGTGTAAATACTATTTTCTCATTAACATAATTAAAGTGCATATATCTTCTTCTCATTTACATGACTAAAGTGTAAATGACTTTTCTTTTAAACTACATGACTAAAATGTATATTCTCTCTTATTTACATGACTAAAGTTTAAATACTTTTTCTTTTAAAATACATGACTAAAATGTATATTCTTTCTTTTACATGACTAAAATAAATCTTTTCTTCCCAAATACATGACTAAAATGTATATTATTTCTTATTTACATGATTAAAATGTAAATATATTCTTTTCATTCACATGATTAAAATGTGCATCCCTTTCCTCTTGCATGATTAAAGTGTATTAAATGATGATGAGACCATGCTCACTTTTGCATCCTTCTTGAATCCCTATGTAATCAACCAACCAACCAATTGACCAACAAATAAGAGACATGTATGCTAGAAGCTTATTAAGAGACCGAAAGGACGAATTGGGTGTCTAACCCCTTTCTGATTCGTAACCTAGCCCCCGGAGCTATAATCTCTACACATCTAAAAGGCTTGTGCTTCCGAAGTCTTAAACGTAAAACGGAGGTGACGACTCTCAAAAACAGCTACATATTAGGAAAACCAAATAAAATACCAAGAAATTACAACAACAAACATTGAAAAATATCAAAAACAAACAAGTCTTCTATCTTGGTCTTTCGTCCGGAAAGGCAAGCACGTTACCACAGGAAAGAGAAAAGGACAAATCCCAGCCCACGAAGAAGCTAAACCCAATGTATTGATTTCATGGAAATTCCAGCGATTGAGAGGGTGTGTGAGAGAGAAAGAGGGATTGACAGAGAGAGATACCTGAATTAATTCCCTGGATTTTGATTCGATTGCAGAAGGCTTTGGAGAGAGATAATGTCGTCGATTGAGTTTTTGAGAGTGGAGAGGAATTTTGTGAGATTTTACGAATTTTGGGAGGGTTTTGGATTCAGCGTGTGAGAGTATGTAGACGGTTCCTTTTGGTTTTAGGTTTTCGACTTCTTAATTTTTTTAAGTGCAAAACTCTAATAAAAAATTGGGTCTTTCCCGCTAAATAAAATTTTGGCTTTCCCCGCCCGACGAAGGGACTATTATGCGATGGAGCAGTGCCATCGTTTAATTAAAAAAAATTGATAATGCGACGGCAAATAAAAGTCGTAGTCGGAACAGTCATGTAAACCTATATGCGAGGGCTCATGCGATAGCTTTGCCATCTCTTAAACTTTAAACGACGGAATTAAGGATAGTCACATTAGCCATCGTATACGCTAATAAACATATGATGGCACTAAATGCCATCACACAATCCCATTGCGTGAGATCATTTTTCTTGTAGTGGCGCCCAATGACAAGTTTCATCCGAGAAAACTTCGATCAATTAATCGTTGATCCGAGGGCGCGAGAACGGGGGTTCTCACACATCGACTTCGGTGATTGTCTTCCCTCTTTCACACCATCTTCTCCTTCGTGTTCTTAATTCATTTCATCTTTCATATAAAACAGGTCATGGTGATGCTGAATACCAAGGAAATTGATCATCTCAAAATTTTCAAGAAACTTACCTATAGATCTGATTTTACAAATTTCCCCCTGTATGCAATTGTCTATGAAACCACACAACCTTCACTAGATGTAGCATCCCAGCCAAATGAAGAAGTCATGCCCCTCAATTCCAAACGGGTACAAATCAAACCACAAAAATGACTCCACACTTTCCCATTGTTCTATCATCCCCATGCAAGTAATTCTCCATTCATCTCCTTAGATCTATCTGTGCAAGTAGCAGCAGCGAGCCCCGTTGTTCTCTCTAACCTAATGATAATTGTTCTCTTCTATCTTCTTAAACCAACTGCTTACCCTTATGATTTTTATTTCCCTCAGACACACATAACATGATACACATATACTCGAGACTTAAATTGGACATCAAGAGATATGTTTACAAGTTGGACACAAGATTGACTCGTTCGTGGTAATCAAGGGAGGCAAATGACGCATAATTATAGTTTGATGCAGACAAACCATTATTTTTTTTTGATTGAGTTCTTGAGCTACAAGACTAAGAAAGTGAAATGTGGTGGTCAGGAAGATTTAGCGCGGAGAAAATTGTAGCTAGACTATCGGGTTGGTAAAACTAATAAGCAGTTTTATATGCTCAAAATTGCAGCCTCGATCCTCATGAATTGATGAGTTAGATAGACTTTTCAACGAAGATAGCAAAATATGTAATGAAATTATTAAGGGTAAGATCATGAATGCCTATGTGAAAGGTGAAAAAGAAGGAAAAGATAGAAAGAAAATGGTGAGATCCATAATAAAATCAAATAACAAATAACAAAGGTGTTAGATTTGTGAGCCTATGCAAATAAAGTAGATTGCAATACCTCGTCAGTGCATTGAACAACTTCATATTCCCGCTGTTCTTCTCAAGCGCCAGTGCTCTACGCCATATAGGTTCGTTGGTGGGGAACACGGTAAGGGCGTGACTGTATATGGCCCTAGTCGTTTCAATTGAACCTCTTCCCTTACACTCCACAGCATCAGCAACCCAATTACAAGCCCAAATAGTAGTTGTGTCGTCTTCTGGATCCTCTTTCGTCACTCCTGCAATTCCCATGGCGTTGGCAATAATTGTATGGCAAGTTGTGATTCCGCCAGCTCGCTCAAAAGCCTCGGCCTCCTTGATCCAAAATTCTCAACTCCGTGTATCCGCAGCTGAGCACTTATACATCTTTGAATAAGCTCCGCAACCTTGCAAAAGTGATGCAAATGGCAGGATCCTCGGGCATTAAACGAGATGCCTCGATCTATTGAGATAATATCCCACATTGGGAATGAACTAGCCACATAAACACTTAATAAAGATCCTGGGCTACTCCTCTCCTTGACAATTGGTTTTGAAATGAAACTCCAGACTTTAACATGGTATCAGAGCAGACTCTACCTCCACTATTACTCCGTATTTTCATAAAATTCGCATGACTCGGGATGAGTTATCTTTGTTGGGAAAACCTCTAGACATAGAAGATCTGCTAGACAAAGTATTGAGTGGCCTGGAACCTATTTATAAACATGTTGTTGATGCCGTTAATGCACGAGATACACCTATTACTGTTGATGCTTTACAAGAAAAATTGTTGCATGAGGAATTAAAATTAAAGCCTTTGGGAATGTCAAATTTGCATGCTCCTATTTCTGTTTTGGCGGCTGCCACTCCTTCATTACCTTCGGCATTGGTTCCCATGTCATCTGCTCAGGTTGGGTATGAGACGGCAGATGCCGGGCCATCCAACCATGGGTCGGGCAGTCCCGTAAAAAATGGCCATGAGTGCCACAAGCCTGACAACGACCACGAAATTGCTGTTTCGGTCGACAGAACCCGGGGGAGGGGAAAGCAGTCGGCGGAGCAGATGATATGGGAAATAAGCCGCAAATCCGACTACACATGAGGGGGCATATTAAGACACTATCTCACATTAAAAATAAACTAGCCACACAACTATTTAATAAAGATTCTGAACTACTATAACCGGACTTTCACACGAATCCACACATCCTTATTATTGGGAAAGTCCGCACAACCTCTCTTATCAAATCCCTAGCCATCCCAATATATTCCCATCAAGCTCATCCAACCTAGCAGATATAGCATGTCGACTATTCGTCGATTTAACTAGAGCCGACTGAAGCAATAGCCTAGCCTCCTTGATCGTATTCGAAGAAATCTCCTCAGAATTAGCCAACCTCATCGATTCAAAATCCAACTCCAAATTCAAAATCTCTGTTATACTCTCTCCTGGCCGAAGGTGGTCTCGTTGAGGATCTCCATTTCGTTAAAGGGGTAGCAGATAGATCTGATGAAGTGATGATGATAAAAGGGCTAATTGGGCTTTGCTTTATAAGGGGTCGGATCGGACCCCTTTCCTTCTCCGATTTGGAAGGTGAATCCCTTTTTCACGCCCAATACAAATATACTCTTTTTCCTTCCATCTGTTTGTTCTTGAAATTTTAATTTAATTTATTTTACTATTGCATTAATTATTAAATATAATATGTATTATATTTTATATTTTAAAATTCTAGTTTTCATAAAAATATTAAATACAGTATTAATAATAATTTATATAAAGACAGTTTCACCTTGTTCATGATAACTAGGCCTGGAAATTTGTTACCCATTAATCCATTTTAACCTGCTTTAACTTGCTAAACAGCTTAACCCGTTTCAACCCATTTAATAATAAAATTGTATATTAGAGTATGTAAAAAATATTTTTTTGTACGAAAGAGTATTCAAATGATAATTTAATTTTAACTTAACCTATTTATTACATAATTGAGTTGATTGGTTAATTAAATGGGTTATAATAGGTTGAACCCATTACAACCTGTTATTTATTGTAACTCAACCCATTACAACCTATTTAACCCAAATTGCCGGGCTTAATGATAACTGAACTTTTGCACACTGAATTGCTTACCGCGAATCATATTGCACTTGTGAGCATGCCTCACTGAGTTCTTCACAGAACTTTTGATCCACATCCTATTTTCTATAAAAATCTTACTCTCACGCTGAAACGTTCGAGTGAAATGAAAACCTGTTTCTTTAACTCGAGTGTTTCTATATTTATGCATGTCTTAATCCCCATATTCATACACAAATCTTATTGAAAGAAAGTTTGAAGTCAATCTCGCCAATATGCGCAGAGATCGTCCAAATCTGCAATGATTATTGGTTTTATTCAAATTTAAATTTTAGTAAATTTTATATTCCAATGTTATTGTGTTAGTAATATTTTAATAACTTGATCTAATTTAGATAAGTGATTAAATCTATTGTGTTAAGGTAGAAGTTTAACATTAACAGGTAATCTAGATCGAGCTCAAATTATTAAAACATGATTGTATTGGCACTGAAATATTAAAAAAAATAGTAAATTTCCACATTTTAAAAGTTTTTTAGTTAATTTTGTTTATTCTCTTTTAGAACATATTTACTAATATTGATTTGCAATTTTAATATTTATTAATATATTATATATAAATATTTTTATAATATTAAAGTAAATTATTTTATTTTAACCTACTAAATTGTTCAATTTACCAAAAACCCCTTACGTAGTTAGTACTAAGCAGTGTGATCCAACTAATTGGAGAAAGCTAACAAAACATCTTATACCCAAAAATGTTGCAATTCCGCACTAGTGGAACCCAAATTGTAATTTCCAGAACTTGAGAGCCTAAATCAAAATTAGAGAAAATATTGGACCCTAAAATAAAATTTGCACTACAACTTAAATTAATGGTGAGATATTGCTTTAGTCCGTTGGTATACCGAGCGCGCTAGGTGCGTTCATTTTTTCTCTAAATGTACATAAAGACTAAAAATTATGTATATAACATAGATATAAAATGCACATAAGTTATATCATTATTATTATCATAATTATCATGTGCATTTTATATTTATATTATGTACATTATTTATAATCTTTATGTACATTTAGAGAAAAATTGGGCACTCCTAGCACCGAGCGCTTAAGTGCTAGATATAATTCCAATTGTTTCATTACTTTTGCTCATATCTTCATATATTTACGCAGTTAGAGAAAAAAAAGTGAAAATGAACTTAGATTTACATATTGCAAAGTTAACACTCTATCAAAAAAAAAAAAATTATAATAATGTTTATTTGCTAAAATAATACTTGCATTACGCTACAACTAAGTTTCAATAAAAATGCGCTTAGAACAAAACTGTAATGAAATTCAACAAAAATATACTGAATTCAACATTAATAAGAAGATTTCTTTACTTGAAATACACAACTCAAAAAATGGAATGACAACAAAGAATAATTTTATCTACTTATCATATAATTTGATTCCTAAATCAATAATTGACGTGAAAAAGCATGGAAGAGGATAAATAGCCCCTCTCTAATATGATTAGTGATAATTATTAGCTATTAGGGACCATGCTACTCATAATAAAAGTAAAATTGCATGGCGACTTATAATTAAAGTTTAAGTAAAAAGCTGTTAGCTCAAATCTTCAAATTGTAATATTGAATCAAAACAAATCGAATAACGCAGTTTGATATGATTGCATTAAAGGACGTATTCATTCACAATTTAAAAATTACTAGATTTATTTTGGTTTATGGTTCTATATATTCAAACCAATTTGAATCATGTAATCGAACAATTTAATTAATATATTAATTTATAATTAATAATTCTTCTTCAAAATTTATAATTTATGAGATTATAAGTAAAATTATAAAACTAATATTTATTTTAATTGAGTAAGCATTATTTAGTAAATAATATTCAAATAACTGAAACATATAAAGATATTATAAACGGTTGAATCAAATTAAATCGTGGGTTGATATCAAATTTTCGAAACTGACCTAATAAGGTTTGACTAGCGAGTTTTAGAGTTTGAAATTTTTGTTATAGGGACGCGCGATTCAATAGGAACCTAAATATCGTAGGAATCGTAGTAATAGTGACATAATAATAAAATTGTTAATGTGTTTGATAAATCGTCGACACTGCATCGAAAATTGTTATTGTGTTCGTGAAGTACTGAACACAATATTGAAAATTTTTACTATGTTCGTGAGATCAATGATTGAGATCGATTCCTATAATTTTTATGATATTTAAGTTTTCATTTAAACGACTACCAATATATATTTATATAACTTTTAAGTCATGATATGAATTTTAATTTAAATAAAAAATTTTGGATCAAAATAAAAAGTTGGAATGAAGTTATTTAAAAAATGGAATAAGAATTGGGACATATTTTGGAGTCAAAGTTCCGATCTCGAATTTTTGCCTTAAACCGAACCTTTACGCACCCGAATTATTAGCGCCAACGGTACGTACAAACCAGTTGGCTCTCAAGTGTAAATAACCCATCCTCTTCCCGGAATTCAAAAACATTTTCTCTAGGGCTCTTTTCCACACACACAACACGCAATTCAAATTCCTAATGCAGAATTGACTGTTCAGCGTGCCGCGCCAAATCAATGAAACTTGTGCAAAAGAGCTTAATCTCTGTACGTAGATGGCGTTCGAAAGTAAAAAGCTAATCTACGACCCCAATGGTAGACTCCGTCTACTTTCCTAGTCGTTTTTACTTGTAAATTCAATCATTTTGCTTTCTGTTTTTGGTCATTTATTTCTTATTTATGAGTAGGTCTTCGATACATTTTTGAGTAAAAAAATAACTGCATTTGAAAGTAAATGGAGATATGAGCTGAATAAGCCTTTATAATCTCTTTTTATAGTAATAAATTTCTGTTCATTAATTTTTTTCATATGTGCGTAATACTGTAATCTGGTGCCAGATTATCTCTATTGCTTGTTTTCACAGTGTTATTAGTAGGTACAGATTTTTTGGTTTATTTTTTTGTTCTTCGTAATTATTATCCAGAATTCATCACTAAAAATTATTCTATTTGTAGCTTTTGTTGACCTAACTAAGAATGCTATCTGCTAGGCGGAGGTTGATTACAGTAATGCTAGGGATAAGGCAAGAAAGTATAATGACTTGATGCTTTATGGAGTTTATGTATGGATTAATGGTCTAGAAAGTGATACTTCTATTAGTTCGTTTTTGATGTACACATTTAATGTGTATCAAGCATTTTCCATATTTATCATACGGACAAAAAACAAGATTTAGTTGAATAAGTTATGCATCAGTGTTGGCAGTCTCGAAGATGTACACGTCAGCAGCCTAATCTTTGTTCCTGCGTCTCATACCAGGTTTGTGCGAACATCACAGTGATTGTTAGAAATCTGTCATCAGTTTAGCTGATGAAGCTAAATTACGTGCATTGAAGAACTATAACTATAAGAGGTCATAATTGTGATCGAAGAATACAGGAAGACTTACAGTATCATTAGCAAAAGTGTTGAGTGGACCGGAGTGTGTGTAAGAACATGCAAAAAGTACTTTAATGATTTTTAGTTCCTGAGAGTATTTTATAAATATATAGAATGTTGTACTCGTACAAATATATGATTCCAAATGCTGGTAGATTTTGTAATGAGCATTGAAAACTACTAATTGCTGGTTGGAGTTACTAAGTCCGGACTTCAACATTCGCTTATTTAAGCTCAAATCAGGTCCAAGTCGTTCCTTCCTAATCAAGAAAGATACAAGATAAATTCAAATTTACTTCGAAATTGTCAAATCGGCTACACTCGCATATTTGATGGTATTAGGAAAATTTCCTTTGCATTTTCCGTGTAGAGAATGCGCTCCAATTCATTGCTTTTCATTAGAAGTTCATTTGAAGGTTGAAGAGTATATTCAAGTGAGTAGGGTAAAGTAGAAGAACCTGCGAAGACTGTATGAGCTGCAAGCACGCTGGAGACTATTGCATTGTCAAATATTCGATGGTGGATAAAGTTATTTTTCCACTACAATTTTGGGAACAAACATTATTCATTCAGAGCAATTGTTGCTAAGGTTCCTTGCTTGCCCAAAAATTTCTGAAAGTTATCAAAAACAAACGGCTTCTTCTTAATAGGTCTTGTGGTTATTTTGATATGAACCGATGAAGTTCTTCTGTGTTAAAAGTAAATTGGAAAATCAAGTTGTTCAGGCATTGCAAATATCTTGAAGATATTCCTGGTGCTGTGAATGATGCACACATTGCATATTCTTTCTGTGTAGAAAACACTTCCATGATAGATATGACATTATTATCCATTCCTTCTTTTTGATGCATGCGTTGAAGGAAACATGCATTTAATGATTTATCTTTCCCTATCTTTTCCTTTTGTTCATTCTGTCATTGAATGGGCTGGTCCATATTCAAGAATCTCATCTCAAAGAGTGTTTACCTCTGTTTTTTCAACCGAAACCTTAGGAATAAAAATACTGTACTAATTTATCATCACCTTTCTATGAGTTGATGAGCGTCTCCTGCCTATACGGCAAGGAACTTACCAATAGTAGTGCTTGCGACTCTCTAGAGATATGTCATCTCTGCGAGTTGGTTTATTAAATTCTGGAAAGTGTTAAGTTGCTCGTCAACGGCCTGGCCGTATTCAGCGGCTGGTTCACTAGCTTACATAATAAATAATCTTTATTTTTTTTTTCGTCTTTTTCTTGTACCACACACTCACTTGCAATAACCTGATAGTATACAATTTGGTCTATCTGTTGCCGGATTCTTCAAATGCCTTTGGACTATAATTTTCCTCATTTCCTTCCATATTTGTCTTCGTCTGGAGCAATTTTGTTACTTTTAGAGGATCATATAAATCCCAACAATAAATAATATATTCTATTCTTGGTTTTCAAATTGTATAGTTGCTCTGAGTTTTATGATGCTGCCGCTTGCATCCACACTTATTGTTGAATAGGTTTTGCTACTATCTACACGATAGTGCCCTGCTGTTTCAATTCACCGTCGACACAGGCTTGAGCCAGCTGCAATACCACTTGTTGGAAAAAATTGATTGTCCCAACTCCCAATAATTATGTAATACACTTTTTAGTTTAATAATTTTGACAATAGACACTAAGATTCTTATGCACAAATCCCTTAAGTGTAAGAGGGAATAAAACCACGGAATCAAGACGGAGGAAATAAGCAATATGTTCTTAAAATGAGCGTGGAGAATATGAGAAAGTTTGGATGGATGCATCGTAAAACTAGGGAAGTTTGAGTTTAAAAACATTCAAATTCTTCAGAGAGAGAGAGAGAGAGAGAGAGAGAGAGAGAGAGAGAGAGAGAGAGAGAGAGAGAGAGAGAGAGAGAGAGA
>JAOWAN010040881.1:0-15514 GCA_028566635.1 Lobelia cardinalis | reverse complement strand
TAAATTACATTCAATCTTTCACATCCAAGGGTAAAATAGATATTTTAGCAAAAAAACTCATCTACTCCATCTACTCCTTCTCATATTTTGAACAGTACCGTCTATCACCATCTATCACCATATTTGACTTGTGGTCTACCCCTAAAGCAGTTGTAAATGTGCTCCAATGGGCTGCCCAGTTGCTGCCCATTCGCTCGATACCCAAATTCAGACTAGATACTGAAACTTCGTCTTGTTTCCAGTTTTCCTCCAACCCTTCTTTCTTCTTTACAACCTCTGTCACCTGTGCATACTACGGTTACTCCGTCTCGGGTGAACCCCTCCACCCTTCAGAATCATGCAGCTCCGGTCAAGTATGATCTCTTCCAAAAGGTAATTTTCTGTTTACATTTAATTCTGCATTATATGTCATGGGCCTTGTTATTCATTTGGTGAAACAACAGCCTTGCTCCCAACTTGATTACACAAACCATTTAATTGATTCTTCTGGCGACATCCATTACTCTGCACCCCTTGTCCTGTTATGTGAATTAAGTAGGTTTTGGTCTATAATAATCAATGTTCCCCCACTACTGGATTTTTATATGTTCTCATGTCTCTTGCATTTGTGCTGCTCAGAGTGTTTTGGTTCTCTGGGTAATATGTCTTTCCCCCTCCTGTCCTAGCCTCTAAATGATGAGTTTCTCCCTTATAATTGATTTTTCATCAAGTCCCATTATTCCCTGCAACAAACTAATTCCCAACAAGTCTTCCAATCAATGTATTTTTAGGATGATTGTCTGTCTCATAACGATGTAAAATTGGAAACATGATATTTCATTGTCTCGTAGGAGAATGAATTGAGGATTGCTTGGCAAATACAAAAAGTATTCTGGAGACAGTCAACCGAACTTGGATGGGCACCACTCCTACCGATGCTAGGAATATCGAGCTACCTCTCCCTTATTTTGAAGCAGTTCAAAAATTATGTTCATTGAAACCTGTGGACTCGCGAAGAACTATCTCTACATTCCTATTTACTCGGATAATGTGGAGATTGAAGGTTGGATGACTGAGAACTGGTGCTACGAAGGTTTGATCCCAAATTTTGCGCTCTAGGACATCCAACGAAGAATGTGGACCTCCAGGCAAGGCAGGTTCTGCTTGCTGGACTTGCATAGTGGAAATTGTGCAAGAGCACTATAATCTACATTGCGCTCTGCCATTTTTGCATTACTCGGACTGCTCGGCCATGATTGCTGCCATGTTAGTCACACTCGCTTGATGAAATTAAGCATCTCATCGTGGAGTCAGACTGAGAAACAAGTCAGGGTATTTTCCGTCATATATATTTTTCAATCACAAGGATGTTTTCAGTTTGATTGAGATACAATTTGCCAGATATGAAAACTTCGTGTTATTTTCATGTGAATCCTTTAAGCCTCCCTCAATATTCAACTCAATTTTACATTCTGAAACCATCAAACGTGCACAAATCTTCGTATCACACTGAACAATTTTACATTCTGAAATCCTTCAGCAGGAAGGACATTACTAGAGACACTATCGGTAAACGTAAATTACAAACTAAGAAAATCTCATTAAGTTCAAGTGAGTAACATTATTATTGCCATAAAAATGCAAGAGCATCAACAACCCCATCAAAACTACCAAACCTAGAACTCACCACATCAACACTAACTCCCAACCTCTCGGCCCCTGCAGCGGTAACCGGCCCATGCGCCGCCGCCACCAATCCCGGCCACCGTTTCCTCACTGCCTTCCAATCCAACCCCAATTCACTCAAACCCTTCAATAGCCCCTCCACCTCCCCGCTACTAGTAAACACCACCGCATCCAACTTTCCTCCCACCCCTACCATCGGTTCCGCACACCTCGGACCCACCCACCGCGTCTCGTACCCATCCACTCGCACTGTCACCCAACCCTTCAAGCCGAGGTCTCGTAAAAAATCCGGCACCACCGGTGGCTCTTCCAATCCAACCACTAACGGAACCGGACACAAAATTCTCCGCCCGGATCCCCACCCCAATGCCTCCACCATACATGACGGTGTCGCCAATTTGGGAACTAAAACCCTAATCCTTTCCAAATTGCTACAGATTTTCTCGACAAACCCATCATTTAAAATCTCTGAATCCTTCCCAAGTGCCGAGATTATAAATTCTTCCCCATTTGGCCCTAAAGGCGGCGACTTTAACTCTAATTCAACAAGGGTATCCAAGAAAGATAAAATCCCAGTTCTTGAAGTGAACGCAATTGCAGAGAAATTTTCAAGGAGGGATTGGGTTTTAGTGTGAGGGTTTGGAAGGGGGAGGAGGTATTGGCGGAGAGAGGATTTGGTGTGGGGGGTAGGTTGGACGGAGACGGTGGGGCACCAGAGTGGGGTCCATCCTTTGAGGTGGATGAGTCGAGAGAGACGGCCGGCATAGTTTTCCGGCGTGGTGAAGGCTATGACACGGGTGGTAGGACTAGGCGGGGAGATTGAAGGGTTCATCATAATTTATTTGCTTTTTAGAGATGCAATGGCCAGTGGGTTGAAGAGCAATTTTTCTAATTGTTCCTGACCCCACTGAATCTTATTGAATTGAGTTACATATAGTAACAATAATAGCACATCTCAAGGAGGAATATCTTAAAACTGAAAATAACACAAAAGAAATTTAATTTTTACGAATTAAAATTTGAAGAACACATGATTCGAAATTTATCAAACAAATATTAAAAAACTCCAAACATACTATTAATAGTCAAAAATTGATCTGCTCACGGCATATGTTTAAAGGAGACTAAACATAAAATAAGACACCAAATAAGACATAAACTCTCAATTTCACTTACGTTGCACCTGGATTTGAGCCACATTACGGGGAAAAATTTCAATCCCTGTCACTCAAAATCTATAACTTTGGAAGTGATTACCTGGTTTATGAGTACTCAAACAGCAATATGATTTGGGAATGTATGGGGCGATCGCTTTTTATGTCCCCTTGGGCAAAAGGAAAAAAAGAAAAAGAAAAAAACAGCAATATGATTTTTTACTTTTTTCTCCCTCAATGCTGCAATCTGATTAGGGTGAGATGAGGCTGTCCACAAACGTACATACGTAGATAGGCCAACGGCGATCATTGAGGTTCCTCCATGTTCCCTTATTTGCATCATAAGACCACACATTATTGTACCATTTATCAATCAACACAAGTTCCTCAAGATGATCGGCCACAAACCCGCCTTGAGGTTGAGCAACAACGGGCAGTAATAAGTTGACTGAAAACTTGGTCCACGACTCCTCGACACCGTACTCCACCATGACCCAAATATCAAATTCTCCTGCTGCTGGACCGCTCCGACACGCATTGTTGATGAACAAACAAAGACAACCACCAACTACGTCAAGGTAAGAAGTAGACGATCTGCCGACTGCTTGAGGCAGAGGCACCTTCCGAAACTCTTCAGTTGTCAAATCAAATGCGGTGATAAACGACCCGGTGGAATCATCATGAAGCCAATGGATACTAGCATTCAGAAAAACTCTGAAGCCCACGTAGTTGATATTCTCAACTGTACGAGAAATAGGGCAATCCCAAACCACCTTCCAGTAACCACTTTTGGAAGTGTAAATAAAAACGGTGTGAGTGAGCGTGATGGCAACAACCTTGTAGTCATCAGCAATTGAATCATAACCAAGCCCAAATGTGGCACCAGTAAGTGTGTCCCACGGCAGGATGGGAACAATCTTGTAAGCCCGAGTCGTCGGATTTAGCAAAAACAAGTTATGTTTCAAGTCTTGGGCTAAGACTAAGCCGTTGCAAGAACCAACGATCCTGTACCACAATTGATCTTCTCCGAGTTGCAGCTTTGGAAAGGAGACAAATGCGTCGGGGATAGCTAAAGATTGTCGTATGGCGGCTGAGGCTGCTACTGCCACGAAGAGGACCTTGTTTCCGCCACGGCGGGTGTTTAGGGAGAAATTTGTTCTGATGAATTCAGGGTCGGAGATGAGGGCGTTCCAGCGTTTGGAGACGCACTTGCAGCGGCCGAGAAACTTTGGCGGATGTCGAACGAGTATGTCCATCACTATCTCATCGGGAAGGCAGGCGTCCATTGTAGCCACAGATCAGTATGAAACGGACCAGTTAACGAGAATTTGATTGAAAGATATGAATCAGACGGATTAATGCATGCACAAATTACTTAACTGGAACCATCGAGGGGCATTACATACACCAGCCAGGGGGTCTAGCTAGGTCCTAATCCTATTAGTATTAGTATTAGTACTAGTATTAATCAACCACCTAGTCAACAACGTAGGAGGATTCAGTGTTCACCTAGGAAAATTCAGATGACCCCTCCTACTCCTAGTCCTAGTTGAGACAGGGGACCGGCGGACGCAGATGATAATACTCCTCTTCGAGTAATCGGAATATATACCAAAAAAAAAAAAAAAAAAACATCTGACCATATCAAATTAACTTAAAGAACAAAAATTGAATTTTGTAACTTTTATCTTATTTGTTAATAATTTGTTTAAATTGTGACGAATTTTTGTTCTTAATCATAAATAAAAATTGAACATTTATTAACAATCACTAATAAATTTTTTGAGCAAAAAAAATAAAAGAACTAAAATTCATTAAATTTCAACAATGATATCAAAATATGTACTTATTGAATTCAAACAAGTAGAAAACATTAAACAAAGTTAAAAAAATAACTTTACAAATTAACAAACCTGAAATAAAATTCATGTACCAATCTAAGTTAAAACTAATTACTTAAGTTTCAATACTCATATCAAATTCATACATCGACGACATTAGAAAAATTCAATTCTTGAGTGATTTTTTTCGACAGCAACATGCATATACAACTTGTCATATCACCAATCTCTCTGAAACCATGATAGCTAGCCTGATTTACACAAAGTTGCAAAACACAGATAAGGATATGATATTACAAGATTATAGAAGATTGAAAGGAAAAAAAAATATATAGTACAGCAATATATGTCCTAATCAATAAAAAGACATCAAGCTATATATGGGCTAGATTCAAAAAATAGATATCCCAATACACCTTAATATAATCAGGATATATAACCTTGAGTTCGGCCTCATTTTTCAGAAAACTTGAGATATATTCTGATAAATTTTTTCAATGTATTCAACAAATTTTGAAAAAACACATAATAATGAAAATAAATCCCAACAGGAAACCAAATGGAGATGTACTCTATCAAAAGGAAAACCGATCGACGCACAATCCAGACATGCCCACAACAATTGCACATAGTTCTCATATTAACCATTAAGTGATAATAAACACACATGGCTGAGAGTCAAAAGGGGTAAAACCCCCCCATACAACAGATATGGTTTTAAACCTTTTCTTTAAGATTTAAAACCTGGAATCATATAACATGATAATCACAGGTGTTTGTAGTTAGTTAGAATGATAATGACTATAATACTGGACTGGTTTCCTAACTCAAACGATCACTTTTAATTTGCGAATCAGGACGTAATCAAACAACCAAGCAGACAAGTATCTCAAAACTAATATCATTCCTCAACTCGGAGTAGAGAAAAGTAAAGGTAGTGTAAAATTAAGCACAAACAATTGTTGAAGGGTACACTTGGATTGAATAGCAGTGTTGAGCAACAATCATAAAAGATATTAAAACTAAGTACGCTTTAGCAAGAAAGAGTAGGAACTGATAAGGGTTAAGTACGAAGGAAACATATGGCCACAACTATGATGAACATTGAACCGTGGTGCCCTTTTAAGATCAGTTGGTTCAAGTTTAGGGTTTTTGAGAAAAATAACCAACTCGATCACAGGATTTCTTTTTACTTGCTTCAAACAGTTATTATGCATCAACAGCTCAAGAAGCAACTCAATTTCATTCTTTTCTTCAATATTCATTCCTAACTCTTTCTTACATCAGGCACCAGCTATGATCAACCTATGTGTTTAACCCATGTTTAGATATTAATACCGCATAAAACTGAAGTCCAATGATCCACATGAAAGGGACAGAGTCATGAAACTGAAGCCACGTCTCTGATCTTGTCACCCTGCCCATTTATTTCACCTTCCTCTCTCCACGAAAGTGCCCAGATCATTATGCTTTGAAGAATTTCATAAATATGACCCCTGCAGGCTGCAGCGGTAAGATAGACCTAGACGAAAGAGACATTTCTCAGATAGTTGTGTGCCACCAACTCCTATTTTATTTTTTGATAAAAGAAGAAATTTTATTGATATGAGAAGAAGATACAAAACTGGCTGACAAGAAATTCACCAAAATTAAAAAAGCAAATACATCCGAATTACACTATAGCAATAGGGTATCGTACCATTCAACCAGTGGCATCAAAATCTGAACTTGGAAACTCAAAGATGTAACAAAAATCAAAATCTGAACTTGGAAACTCAAAGATGTAACAAAAATCAAATTTTAAGCACGAATGACCTTCTATAATCTTCTATAATCAAATACATCATCAATAGAAAAGAGAAGATAAGGAGAATAAAACTTAGCCAAGCAGCCTCTGGCTCTAGCTTACGACTACTCACTGAAGTAACAAAAATAAAGAGCAACAATTTCAAATTCTAAATCAAACAACGTGACGCACTGTCAATGTTCTTGGCGCAAGCTGTCATTTCTATCGACACTTCACCGTCGGACTTAACCCAAATGATTGGTAACATCCATTTTGGTAATATCATTACATATTCCGAGTTGGATGTCACTAAAAGTGGGAAGGATCACATCGATGCTCTCAACATAGCCGTCGATTATGGAAGCTTAAGAATCCCCAAAGTGTTGATCGATACCCGCAACAACTTTGGCCAAGCTTGGGATTAATTTCATGGACTTGTCACCTTGTGCTCAAACTATCCGAGCCTATGACAGCACCGCTCGCAAAGTGTTGGGCGTCGTAAGCTTGCCACTATCTTTTGTAGTCGTGGAAATGAGAGTATACTTCCATGTCATGGATATTTCGGCTACCTTTAATCTCCTCTTGGGAAGACTGTGGATTCATGGGATACAAGGAGTGTCTTCTGCCCTCCACCAAATGGTCAAGTTCCCTCACAACAATTGCATCGTCACTATTATGGCCGAAGAGTTCATTGGTAAGGGAAAGGAAAGTGAAGTCCCCCTCCTAGGTATTTAACATGAAGGTGCCCGTGATCAGTTCTTAAGTGGCTTCCAAATTGACCCTCAAGCTCATATCGTCAAAGAGACCAAGGTGATTGGCGTATGGAGATATGATCACACTCAACATGCTCAAGAAAATGAGCTATCTTCCCGGGCTTGGCATGGGAAAGATGAACCAAGGAATAGCCAAGTTTCCCGATGTTCAGGAAAGGCCCAAGTATCCTTTCGAACTTGGGTATACTTACAATTTTTTCGACATGGCTAGGTACCTCCGAGAAGAGAAGAAGAAGTTCAAGCTCCTTAGGGATGGTGAAGGGGGATTTAGTGATGTGCCTATTCTTGCAAGAAAGATGCAAAATGGTAAGCCTCGTAGGTATCCAACCCATATCACAGCAGTCAAAGCACGTAGGATTGAGCTTAAACAATTCCTAGTTGCCGATCCTAAGACTCTATTGATTGATAACGTTCATTATACTTATGTAGCAGGTCTAATGATGGTTCGTCCCGGTGAGAAGTTAAATAATATCATGATTAAGTCTTGGATTCCTTTGAAGAAAGGAGTACAAAGGTACTTTATGACTTTGTATTACGGATATTAAGTCTTGTTAAAAAAGAAAAATCAAGTTTCACTATTTACTTCTAGAACTTAGGCCAATTCGATGGAATTCTCTAGCTTAGGCACCTAGCATATCTGATGTGAGATTTTCTATCACGAAAATATACGCGCAAGAGAACGCGGTCAATCAAGTAATATAATGATATGAACAAGTCGTTTCCACGAGGACGGATGAATTAAAACTCAATAATTACTGGTTACTCGATTCCAATCTTAATCTAAACATACGAAATATGATGATTCTTTGAATAAATAAATAAATTAAACTAATACTGATATTTCAATCTTGAAATCTTAATAACAATATATAAACTAATAATAATTAAATAACTAAATTGGACGGCGATTACGCGTCAAGAACTAGGGTTGTCAATCCCAACTCAAGAACACACAAATCAAATTAACAAGTAATTAACGGGTAAGAAATTGAATATGAAAAACAAAACTTACTTCCGCGAAGATTGTCAAACTCCGTTGCTTGAATAATTAGATTGTCAAATCAAGTCAATCTCTAAACTAGGAAGAACAAAGAAGAAAAACTACAGAGAATGAGTTATAGGAATAAAGAGGCCAGCTTTTAACCCTAATGGTCTTCTCTTCCTTAAATACCTAAGAAAATAAAATCCCTAAAATTATTTTCTAAATAAGAATTACATAATTAATTAAAAACTGATCCTAATGTGTTTTGGAGTCTGCAATAGTCCACAAGGGTCCTTAGGCACGTCCTCCAATAGTCCGTGTCAGAAAAGGAAAGCCGAAAAGGAAACTGAATCAATTCAGCCCACGAAATAACGCTATAGAGAAAACTTCGCTATAGCACTTCGGAACGCTATAGCTAAAACTTCGCTATAGCACTCTTTTCTGCCTTTTTCCAGATTTTGTCATTTAAGCCCCTGTACTTCATACTTTCATTCAATTTACACCTAGGCCCCTGTAATTATCAAAAATACATATCAAATCACAACAAAATGCTCGAGTTTAGCATAACTTATGAATGAAAAGAAGTCCTAAATAAGTGTATTTTTCTTATCAAACTCCCCCAAACTTAAGCTTTTGCTAGTCCCGAGCAAAAATCAAAATAAAAATACTACTAAACAAAAAGACTAAAACAAATATACTAGACGGACTCAAACAAACTATGACTGATGCTTCCTATGCTCCCAGGTACTCTCAGGAATGTTTCACATGTCAGAAATCATACAAACAATACAACTCACACATGCATCATCACCTCACACCATTGCTATCAAATACTCACCTTGTATGTCACAAAGCCAAATGATACATATGAAAACTATGTAACTGTACACAAAACACACAACCAATCATGAATTCACCTCTCACAGGATTCACTCAAAATTTACACTCAAAGTGTTTAGGGTTTTCAAAAAATCCTCTCAAAGAGTCATCAATCATGCTATTGGTCATAAGTTTGCCATTAACTAAAACACATACTATAATGTCATGCAACTGTTGATACGAAAGCTGCAAAAAGGGTTGTAATGTAACGGGAGTTGGGGTTGTAATGTGTCTAAAGAAAGAGAGATAGACAAAGGCTAGAAACAAATATATGGATCAAGTGAACATGAGATATCAAACATAAAGAGACTTAGCAAAAACCCACATGGCAATATGACTAACATCTCATTATGCCAACTGAAACTCTCAATATAGAATATCTCATTCTCGGGCAAATATACAATTTGATGCCCCTCATAAATACACTTCTCCATTCCATCTCAAAAGAACAAGGCATTTTGCTTACTTTGTTTCTTTCATCACAACTTTTATTCTATTTTTTTTCTTTGCTGATATATATAATTTTTTTCTTTTTCTGCAAATTTTTTTCTCAATTTTTTTTCTTTCAATAGATAGAATACAATAATATAAACTAAATCCCATATACATCACATGCCCCCTCTATAAATCGCATTCCCTCAAAACTCCCCCAAATTTGGAGTTTTGCCAACTCTATCATATCCCCAGTCTCATACTCATCTCATCAATTGATCCATAAACGGAACATGTATGGTAATAAGGGCTTATGAAAGAAAATGACTTATTTTAGGCTCAAAGGGTATTCTAAAGGGATAATGTAATAATGGGTCGAAAGGTATAACAATAAGGTTAAACCTACGCAACTTAAGTCAACATGCATGAGTACGTCGCAGGCAAACTCTGAAAATAGACATAGATTGAGACTAGCACACATGAAACGAGTTATAATGTATAGGCTCAAAAGCTCACATGTTTCATCAATTTTGGACTGTGCGTGTGTACAAAAACATACCAATCATACGAGCATTACAAGTGACTTATCAAGTTAAGCATGTGACAACAAGATACAAGAGCAATTTATCACATATGAGCTACATTAAATCGCATAATACTGACATGTTTTAACATTAATTTCCTCATTGAGACCTTTTGGAAGCACAAGACGTACGAATCGATTATCAAAGAGAATGAAAACAAGTAGAAATAACAAAATACTAAACATAACATGACATTTTCTTTTTCTATCCCCTCCCCCAAACTTTAAAAAATTACATGGTCCCCATTTAAAATTAAACATATATGAAGGAGAGAAAAAGAAAAAGAGACTTCCCTGAGCTGGAATTTTGGATGGCAGCCCTCGGAGTAGTTGCTACGTGCTCCTGTCGGGTGAATCAACTTTCACAAATCTATCCCATCATCACTGTTAAGCACTCCGAACCACAAGCCAGTACCACTCGTATGACTTAATAAACCAACAAAAGGCAGCAAACACAACTCCACAAGGCATATAACACAATCACAGGGAGTAATCCACAAACTCTAACCCATTTCAAATGAACCAGCCGACAAAATCAACCAACCACAAACAACTACTGGTAGAACACCAACGCCAAAGAACCAATGGCAACAGCAAATCGCTCAACTACAGACGCGGAGAAAATCAATAGTATAGCTCAGTGATGTCCCACTTGAGTTGAATAGGAAACGTAGAACCACACCAAACCAGATCAAGTCCAACACAGCTTATAAAACAAGCCTCACATAGGAGCCATTCCCTTTGTACTTTTCGATCAAACGCCCCAATCAGCATACACAATGATGAGAGAACCCTTAATCAATGAATGATTAAGAACCCTTTCTCCAACGGAAACGAAGGAACATTAATTGGTAAGGCTCGGGTGAATGGCTAATTGACCCAACAAACGTGATTGTTTGAAGAACCAAAAAGATAGAAAGATGAATGCTATTAAACCTCTAGATCTTAATTAATCTAAGAACTCAATAGTGGAATTAATTTGATCCAGAACAAAATTCAAGAACAAAAGAATTCAAAGGAACGAATTTTCTAAAGAAATTCGCAAAGAACAAAGCAAAGCTTTTGAATTTAATTAATCATCAAAACTGAATTTTTGTATTACAATAAGGCCTATATATAGGCTGAAATAAAGTCCTAATCCAACTAGGAAAGAAAAACTAAATAAAGAAACAATCCTAGAATAAAAGGAGAACAAAATACAATCAAAATCCTAGCACAAATAGGACTCAAAACTCGGCTGCAACTAAGGAAAGGAAGATCTGCCCAGATTCTGCGTTGAGGAAGATCTGATCAGATTCTGCGCTGCTTCTCCTTGTCCGTTGAGGACTCTGAAGTCTTCCGGATGAATCGTCGCTTGGTCGCTGCTATTGGTCGCCATTCCTTGCTCGCCAAGCATACAGAGAGAGATAGCTCGCTCCCCTTGCTCGCTTCCATCCTCGACATGCTCGCTAACCATCTTGCTCGCAACAAGCTCGCTGAAGGCAGTCATCAGCTTCCTTGCCTTTGCTCACGTGACTGGTCCTCGCAGCTGAGATGAAGTGGTTGCTCGCCTGGGCGACCACTCATCATCCTCCCCCCCTTGAAAAGGATTTGTCCTCAAATCTGAAATATCAGCCTTCGCTTTTCCATCCAAACTTGCTCGCTCCTTCACAGGTAGAGGCGATAAATCCATTGGAGTAGTTGGATTATACCCATATACAAGCTCGAATGGTGAGTACCCTGTCGACCTATGCTCTGCTCGATTATAGGCGAACTCAACAAATGGCAAGCATTCCTCCCATGATTTCAAGTTCTGGCTAACCACAGCTCGCAGTAACTGCCCAAGCACTCTGTTAACCACCTCAGTCTGCCTATCAGTTTGTGGATGACAAGTCGTTGAGAACATTAGTTTTGTCCCCAACTTTCCCCACAAAATTCTCCAGAAGTGGATGAGGAACTTGACATCTTTATCACTCACTATGCTCCTTGGAATGCCATGCAACTTGACCACCTGCTCGAAAAACAAGTTCGTAACATACGTGGCATCATCTGTCTTATGGCATGAGATAAAGTGAGCCATCTTTGAAAATCTATCGACCACCACAAAAATAGAATCTCGACCTGTTTTTGTTCGCGGCAGTCCCATCACAAAATCCATGGAAATATCTTCCCAAGGATAGTCTGGTATAGGCAAAGGCATATATAACCCATGGGGATTACTATGTGACTTTGCTCGCTTGCATGTAAGGCACCTACTGCACAATCTCTCAACATCTTGCCTCATATGCGACCAAAAGAAATGCTCCTTGAGAATGCTATAAGTTTTCTCAACCCCGAAGTGCCCCATCAAGCCTCCCCCATGTGCCTCCTGCAACAACAGCTCGCGAACTGAACAAGAAGGTATGCAGAGCTGTTTTCCTCGAAACAGATAGCCATCCTGCCTGAAGAAGTCGCCGAAAGCTCCTTGCTCGCACTTATCCCAAATTCTACCCAGATCCACGTCGCAAGCATAGAGTTCATTGATATGTTCGAACCCCAAAATCTTGGTCGCCAAAGTGGACAGAAGAGTATACCTTCGAGATAAGGCATCTGCGATCACATTCTCCTTGCCCTTCTTGTACTGCACAACATAAGGGAACATCTCAATGAACTCAACCCACTTAGCCTGTCGCTTGTTGAGCTTCCCTTGTCCTCACAAGTGCTTCAGACTCTCATGGTAGGTGTGGATCACAAATTCCTTTGACAACAAGTAATACTGCCAAGTCTCAAGTGCTCACACCAACGCATAAAGTTCCTTATCATACGTCCAATAGTTCAAGGTCGCACCCCCCTAGCTTCTCACTGAAGTAAGCCACTGGTCGCTTATTTTGTAACAGCACTGCTCCAATCCCAACACCACTAGCATCGCACTCAACCTCGAATGTCTTGCTGAAGTCTGGCAACTTGAGAACTGGTGCTGAGCATAAGCTGTCCTTGAGAGCCTGGAATGACCTCTCCTGCTGCTCGCCCTAAGTGAAAGCTACCCCTTTGTTGACGAGCTCATTCAATGGTGCAGCCAGAGTGCCGAAGTCCTTAACAAACCTTCTATAAAAGCCTGCCAACCCATGGAAACTCCTCACCTTTGAGACTGATGTTAGTCGCGGCCACTCCTTGATCGCCTTGATCTATCTCGCATCAACCTCGACTTTGCGATCAGAAACCACATACCCCAAGAAGACCACCTGATTCATGCAGAAGGTACACTTCTTGAAGTTAGCATATAACCGAGCTTCTCTGAGTGCAATCAGAACCTGCCTCAAATGGTCGACATGCTCGCTCATTCCCTGACTGTACACTAAAATGTCATCAAAATAAACCACCACAAACTTTCCAATGAATCCTCGCAACACATGATTCATTAGCCTCATGAATGTGCTAGGAGCATTCGACAACCCAAATGGCATAACTCGCCACACATACAATCCCTGCTTAGTTTTGAAGGTTGTTTTCCACTCATCGCCTTCCTTCATCCTAATCTGATGATAACCACTCTTCAGATCAACCTTGGAAAACACCTTGGCCCCATGCAACTCATCAAGCATATCATCCAATCTGGGAATAGGATGCCTATACTTGATCGTAATCTTGTTGATCGACCTTGAATCACATCACATCCTCTAAGTTCCATCCTGCTTCGTCACCAGAATCACAGGCACGATACAAGGACTTAAGCTCTCCTGAATCAGACCCTTCTTAAGTAGCTCTGTAACTTGCTTCTCAATCTCCTTGGATTCCTCAGGGTTGCATCTGTACGCTGGTCTGTTTGGTATGGTTGCCCCTGGTACGAAATCAATCTAATGCTCGATTCCTCGCACTGGTGGCAACCCCTTTGGCAGTTCCTCAGGAAAAACATTCTCAAACTCGCCTAACAGCTTCTGAACTCCCTCAGGTAAATCTGCGACCTCCTGTGTAGCTAAGCACATATCTTTAGAAACCAACAATATTAAAGGTTGGTTACCTTTTGTTGCTCGCACGATCTCCGTGGCCTTGGTGAAGAAGTTCAGCTTGGTGCTCGCCTCCTCGCTGGGTCTGGTTGTCATCTACTTCCCCGCATCAAGCTCGCCTTTCTGCTTGAACTCCTTCATTCCCTTCTCTATCTTCGCCCGATCCTCCCTGATCTGAGCTGGCGTGAGGGAGGTTAGAACGAGCTTGCGACCATCCTTCCCAATGAATACCTATTCAAGAACTCATCATGGGTGACCTTGCGATCATACTGCCATGGTCGCACAAGAAGAATGTGCCCAGCATGCATCGGCACCACATCACAAGTAACCTGATCCACATACTTGCCAATGGAGAAAGGAACCACCACTTGCTTGGTTACCTTGATCTCCCCACAATCACTTAGCCATTGCAGCTTTATGGCTTTGGATGTCTCTGTGTCTTCAGACTCAACTTATCAACCATTAAAGTGCTCGCTGCATTCACACAACTCCCACTGTCGATGATTAAGTTACACAGCCTATTCTGCACCTGACACCTCGCATGGAATTTATTCTCCCTCTGAATAGCAACTGTGTCATCCTCCTTAATCTGAGTGTTTAGAGCTCGCATCACCACTAATTCCTGAACTCCTGACTCATCCTCGCTCAAAGCGGACATGTCCTCGAACTCTTCCTTTCCAGCTGACTCATACTCCCCATTTGTGCCCATAACTAAAACCCTCCTGTTGGGACACTGAGAAGCTATGTGACCTATTCCAAAACACTTGAAACATTTGATATCTCGCATTTTGGTCGGCGTTGGAGTTACTGGAGTCTTCGTCGCCGCACTGACCTTAGCCTCTTTCCCCTTGGTCGCTGCAACCTTCGACTGCTGAGTTGAACTGCTCACTCCCCATCTTGCTGAGCTATTTGAAAACTTCGGTGCTGCTTTAGCTCGCTTATTCTTGAGCTGATTTTCAACCTTGATAGCCATGTGCAGCATATCCTCGATCTCAACATAATGATGTAGTTCGACAATATCTGCGATCTCGCGATCCAACCCATGCATGAACCTCGCCATGGTCGTCTCATCATCCTCCTCGATGTTGCATCTGATCATGGCAGTCTCCATCTCCTCGAAATATTCCTTGACCGTTTTACTGCTCTGTCTCAATCCTTGCAGCTTTTGCTTAAGCTCGCGATCATGATGCGAGGGAACAAACCTTCTTCGCATGACCCTCTTCATCTCTTCCCACGAACCAATCGGTTCCTCGCCATACCGTCGCCTATTCTTGGTCATCTGATCCCACCAAGTAATAGCATAACTTGTAAATTCTGTCTGAGCGAGCTTCACCTTCTTCTCCTCCGAGTAGGGGTGTTAATGCGGGCGGGTTTGGCGGTTGCGGGTAATGCGGTTTTACAAAATTTTCAAACCGCCCGCACCGCACCGCATAAGGTGTTGAAACCGCACCACCTAA
>JAOWAN010040871.1:0-15514 GCA_028566635.1 Lobelia cardinalis | reverse complement strand
TGGGATGAAAGGTATAAGATTTTTTTTTTTTTTTTGGGGGGGGGGGGTGGGTGGATGCTTTTTTTTTGTAGGAGATCAAGAAATTTATGTGATGTTTATATGCCTGTAAAGTGGAGAAGCAAATTCTACAGGATATTCCCTAGACCTGCTCGACTTGGTGGTATAATTTGTTGGATAACAGAAGCAACATGAGCATAAAATGGGTGTGGCTGCAGTGGAACTTTTTATAACAGGTTTGCCTGCAAAAGTATAAAGATAAAGCTCAAAAGAAACACATATGGACACCATAAAATTAGCCACAAGAGGAAAAGGAAATTGAAGAAATTCACTTGAGATGAAATGGAGACATGGGGTCCGTTTGGATGGTATATTTTTAGGGATGTTTTTCGGTGTTATAACTTCGGTGCAAGAAATAGGTTTTTTAATACTGTTCATCTGAGGACTATATTGTCCTCATGAAATTGTGATGATACCTAAAATACCCTCTCAAGGAATCGAAAGTCAATAAGAAGTTGCAAATCACCCGGCTCTCCTACTCTACTCCCTACCCCACAGTGATTTGAACCAAATCTAGAGAAATCTTTTTCACTGAGATATACCCAATGTCATCAAGAATGAGAGACCGAGCCATTGAAGGGGGAATAAACGAGTCCCTGCATTCCTCTGCGTCTGAACTCGCAAACCATTACACGGCCGTGTTCGACTCATTGGAGGCGACGCTGCCGCCCAACAGCAGGGAGAGATTGGCGGTGGAGGGGGTGTGGTTCGGGAGAGAGCGGATATAGTGGCACGGAGGGAGAGACACGAGATTCCGATCGTGGGAAGGGATGATGAGGAGCTCCAGGTTTGATGATGTGCCGCAGAACCCTTTCGCGCTCTCGCAAGTGAAGCTTTTGCTGAGACTCCATTACCCTTCCGAGGGTTACCGTCTTCACATCCTCAGTGATAATTCTTTCTTTCTGGGTTGGCAAAATAAACCCATTTTCTCCGTTTTCTTGGCACTGATCATCATCTTCTTCCATCGATATCTTCCAAGAAACTCTAACCCTAATTACTATGATTGTCAGCTATAATGGGTGAAGAGATGAGAGATTTGATCAGTGGGTGAGTAGTAAATTCTGACAGGAGAGGGGGAGGGAGAGGGAGGGCCATGTGAAGTGTATTTATGGGTATAGACCGGGGGTTAGGGAGGGATAGGTGTATTGAAGAGATCACCAGGGCCCAAACAAGAAACAACTTGCACCAGCCAACACGTTTTGTGGTGGGTAGGGACAAAGGCTGAATTTCACTGCATATGATAAGATAAGTGGAGGGGATATGTGTATTATATTAGATTGTAATGTTTTAAAGAAAAATGTATGGGTAATAATTATTGAAGTAAGGGTAGTGGTAAAATAGTAGGGTATTAGAGAGAAAATCATAAAATTGGATACGAAAAACATGTCATGTGAACACTAAACTAAGGTTTATCAGATCAAGAAAAAAATAAATTAGCCTTCCAAAGAGAACCATGATTTTGTAATAAATTAGTGAACAAAAGTAAGCTACCATACTAACTTCTATCCCTTAGAATATGTATTAACTGAAATAGGCTTGACGCAAATGATACCTTTTGAAGTAATTGCATTTTTCATTTCTTTAAAAGCAGGAGAAAGATGTAGAAGGAATTAAGCAGACTCTTCTCGAAGGATTTGGATATAGCTATTGGACTTGTAGTGTTTCTAAGCTTGGCTACTCTGGCACTGCTATAATTTCTCGGGTATGCTTATTCTTTTCCCTAGACCCTAGTCCCTGCATATTTGTCTTTGCTAGATCTGTATGGATATCAGCTTGTGCTTTGGATTTGTTAGAACATGCTCCGAGTTCCGACTCAATGATGCTTTTTGAAGGCGTTTCCTTGTAATACTCGATGATGCTTTTTGAAGGCGTTGTAATGTATTTGCTGAATGTGCTGTTTCCATTTAATGAACTTTAGATTTGCTGAACGTTCATGAATACTGCATGCATCTTGTTTTGTAAAGAAGGTTGTGGATAATGAACCTACCTGCTATCTTATCTGGAAAGTCATCAAGCTTCAATCAGGTCCTTTACTGTCCGGTTACGACTTTCTATCTATATCGATAATCCTCGCCACTGTGCCTGTTCATGAAAAGTTCAAAGGCAATCTTCTTAAGCTCTTTCTCAGTTAAGGTTGTTTATGCTTCTCTTAATACCTTGGACCTATATTCCTTGTATTGTAAAATTTCTACTTCAGTTACGATCCAACTATATTGGTGTGCCCACAAATAGTGACATCAATTATCAAAAACTTAAGCTGCTAAGAGGGTCTCTATATTTAACATTGAAAATATGATTCAAAATTCCCCTTTCTGTGCAACCTTTAGAGGCATAAGTAATTGGTGCATCTTGTCCTTTACTGTCCCGTTACAACTTTCTATCTATATTGATAATCCTCGCCATTCTGCCTGTTCATGAAAAGTTCAAAGGCACCCTTTTAAAGCTCTTTCTCAGTTAAGGGTGTTTATGCTTCTGTTAGTACCTTGGACCTATATTCCTCCTATTGTAAAGTTTCTGCTGTGTACGATCCAACTATATCGGCTTGCCCACAAATAGTGACATCAAGTATCAAAAATTTAAGCTACTAAGAGGGTTGCCATTTTTAACATTGAGAATATATGCTTCAAAATTCCCCTTTCTGTGCAACCTTACTCAAGAGGCGCAAGTAATTGGGGCATCTTGTCCTTGGATACCAAAATTTCACAATCATAATATTGGGAAATTTAGTGCATGGTAGGTACACCAGAATCCATCTCCATATGTTGCACTTTCTCACTTGTAGTGTATACACATGCCTTAACCTCTCTCCTCTTCTAAAACATGGCCATAATTTCCCTCCATAGAAGAGAAAAGGTTTTTGGTGCGTGAGGATTGCCCCTCACGGAAAATGATGAGTTTCCAGAGAACAGATGCTCATAGTGAATCTCCACACTAGTATATTTGGGTCCGTGGTTAAGCTACAAGATGGGATGGTTTATTCACCCCATCGGCCTTAATTAAAGGTCTCTAGGGGTAGTAATCATGCATATCCTTCTATGGGTTGGTCAAACTGTTTTGGTCTGGGCAAAAGTGATATCATATCAAAAAGCATAATATGGTATTTGTAAAGAAATCATGAATAAGATGAAAGGTCGTCATTCTAAGCATCTTGGATTATATTTGGTCATGAAAGTCAATAGTGTCAACTTTAATCATACCGCTCAACAAACTCAACCATGCATGTTTAAGCATATAAATGATTCAAATAAACATGCTTTGCATGGCAAAGAACTGTTTGAAGATGATCTTCAAAATAACATAACATCACATGTTAACATGGATTTGGACATGAAATCGTAATTCCAGTCAATGTATTTAACATTAACATGCATCTTGAATGTATATTTGGAATTCCAAGGGAAAATTGCTTTTCTCGAAACAACACTTGGCATCATATGATTAATGTAAGCAAGGAATATGCAAAGTTGGCCATTATGCAATATTCCGCGAAAGCGAAAGCCTATGGGGTCGCTTATGTAACTGGATAACTTTTATAACAACATGCAAATCTGTCCATAATTGGAAATGTTAAAATTACACTAGCACGATTTTCTTACTTCCAAAATATCATTGATCACATGCCCATGATCGTCTTAACACAAAACCAACAAAAGATGTTCCATATCATTTAGGTGCTCTAACAATCCGTCTATGAATATAACGGGTACCAAACCATCCACATATCTTCGAATTCCCACCACTATTTCATGTTAGGCTTTGTTGTCCCCTCCTTTATTATTTTGTTTCTAGTGCCGACGTGGTTCTTTAAAAAAAAATAATAATCTCCTCACATTTCTCAAAAGAAGCATGAAGAAGTTACATCTCCATGTAAGGTATGTGCATTACTGTAGAATATAATTTTGTTCATTTAATTATTCGATGGAAAAAATAGATTAATGAATCCTAAAATAATACGCGTTAATGCTAGGAAGTCATGATATAAATGATTGAGACTTATGTGATGACCTTGCATTTGATCGTGTTAAATGGTGGAAAATGATTCATGCTGCATACCCCAAGTGATTGGGAATAAGGCTGCGTTGAGTTGAATTATTTGATGGAAAAAGAGATAATGAGAAGTCTTTTAAGACTAAGTGTGAAAAAGAAAGAAAATAAATTGAGGGGAAATAAAAGCCGGCCAAGGAAATAAGAAAAGAACATCCCTCCAATTTAGCTTCAAATCCAATATAGCAATTTGCGAAATTCTTCAATTGCTTTAGGCCATTGGCCTGAAGAGATGCTATGACTATATGAGCCCATAATAAGATGGTATTATGTGTTCAAATTTTCTATTTATGCTCCGCACATGAAGAGCAGATAACCACACTTTTGGCATAACTTCTCTTTCTTTTACTTGAATTCCACCAAGTTTGAAAAAGCAATCTTTCTATCAGTGTATGGCTGACGTAGGATTCCTTGAAATCGGAGAATATGTTATTCCACAAAGGAAAAAGAAAGAAAAGAAGAAAAATATAAGCAACCGTACATTGGGAAAAGAATGTGAGATGATTGACTAACCTTCACGCACATAACACTTACTTCTGGACTGAATTCTTTGTAAGACCTGGTTGCATGCAGTCATTAGCATTCAGTTGTCCGTTAATGAATGTCCAGATACGACACTTGAAGTAATGATTGGGAGATTTAGAAGAATTGGAAGGAAATCTGGGACAAAAGGCCAAGCCAGTATCAGGAATAGGTTAGAATGATAAGCCCGTTCTAATATACAGAACATCATATTCAACGAAGACCACTAGGAACTCTAGCAAATGAAAGGGATAATGTAAATTAATATCTTTTATTTGCGCTATTTGGATTTATGAAGTAATGAAAATCTTAAGAAAAGAATCCTTTGAGTATGAATACTTCTCGAGTTTGAAGCACCATGCGAAGCAGTAAAAAGAGAGCGGTAAAAGAGAAGCAAAAGAGTTTGCGTTTCATGCTGAGATATTAACATCACTCACCTTCACCTTATTTTAATGTGATTTGACTTGTTTATGAGGAGCTCCCAAGTCGTAGTGCTGTGACCTAGGGTTAGGTCCTTGGGTTGTGTGCCATGGTCCATTATATAGGCGTCCTGGGATATATTTCCTATGGACTAAGGAAAAAGACATAGCAGGGCTGGTCCAAATTGCTTGACTTTTACTCAGCCTGTTTATGGGAAAAGATGTTTGGCATGTATGTCTTATCCATACTTCCTCCATC
This sequence comes from Lobelia cardinalis, assembly GCA_028566635.1. NCBI lineage: Eukaryota > Viridiplantae > Streptophyta > Magnoliopsida > Asterales > Campanulaceae > Lobelia > Lobelia cardinalis. The sequence continues at coordinate 10,213 of JAOWAN010040871.1, read as the reverse complement.
TCAAGACGGGTTTCTTTTTTCTAGTGAAGTTAATAATTCACCTCTGATCATGTTTTTCACTGTTCACTTGCAATGGTATAATGGTACCACTAAGGGTGACTATGCACGTGCTACAGATGTTGCTTGTGTGTCAAGTCAACTTTCTTACTTTCCTTGAAAGAACTCGAAATGGACTCATTTTGGGACGAAGTGCAAAATTTCTCCACATTTGTGTTGCTATTTGGTCCTTCTGTGTGGACCCCACCTTCTTGCTTTCATGAAACTGACTCAACTAAAGGTGATGGTGGACTAATTTCGATTATAGATACTAACTTATGGTGCATGATATATCGGTTTCTAACTCTGACTGAAGATGGATTTCTCTGAAATATTGCGACGATCCTTCTTATTTGAAGTTTGTATCATCACTAAATCGTCTGCGCTTGAGATCAATTAATCCCTCAAGTCCCATCATATTAGTACACAGATTTTTCACCATGTTCGTCTAATTAATTTATTAGCATTATCATTTTAATCCATTCTTTCTTGTAGATGTTAATAAAAGTTAAATCTGTTCGTGCCTATGTGTATCTTCCAGTTTTGCGGATCAAGTTATTTCTTCTTAGATACAAAGGTGATACTCTATATATGTTTGGTGTCTAAAATCATGATTTATCTTACAGATACCACCACTTTCTGTCAGATATGGACTTGGCATATCAGATCATGATAGTGAAGGGAGGCTTGTGACAGCAGAGTTTGATACATTTTATCTGTTGTGTGGTTATGTTCCCAATTCTAGTGACGGTCTTAAAAGGCTGGTAATACTTCTATTTGCTTATATGCTAGGTTCAATTATTCAGAGTAAAACGTCTCATCTTGTGTTGCTGTTTGATTAATGAAGATTGAGTAACTATGGGACTAACATTCCTCCCCTATATCTAGTCATACAGGGTATCAGAGTGGGATCCATCTCTGGGCAATTACATGAAGGCAAGTCTGTTTTGGCTTTTACTCTTTTGTTTTTGCTTTTCCACTCATTGTTCTTTTCTTGAATCCTGATCATACAACTCTGAGCAGAATACGACAGCAAATCCAAGTGTCCAACCCAGCAGCTTATGAGTTCTAAGTCTATGCAGCAGTCTTTATTCTTTTTCAAATATTTTTTAATGCTCTAGTCATGGTCTTAAATTGCTGCTTGTTTATGTTTCTTAAACCAATTAAGAGAAGATATTCTTCATGCCATATGCTTGGGTTATACATGAAATTTCAGGGTTAACAACAATTCTGCAACTTGATTTTCTTCTCACCCATCTCCAATCAACTTTTTTGAAGCCTAAACCTTTCTTTTCATACCTGGTATTTCAAAAAAGTGGCCTTAAGGTGGGAAGGAAGGTGTTATGAATGTAGGGACTTTTGTGGTATTATAGTGAGTGTGAGGTTAGAGTTGTAAATATGTATGTCAGTATGTGGTAGTATATCAAGTGTAATATGGTTTGATAAGAGTATAGAAAAAAATATAGGGTTACACACTTTCTCTCAACCCATTATTGTTCTTGTTTCTTGATGCTAAATCGTATGGTATCAGAGGCAGTAGGATACATTTTGGTTGAGAAAGAAAGGCCGTTTGAGTCAATTTGAGACAGAGGGAGAGTTGGGTTTTTTATGGGTTTTAGGTAAAGATTTGGTCATATCTTGATATTGGGAGATCCGATGGAAGATCTGAAGGTACGTGCGTGCTCAGGTAAGAGAAACGCATCTTCTGCCACCAGTCGTGTCGCAGCATGAGCCACCACGCACCGCCACGCGCCATCGCTGAAGATTAGGTGGTCCGATGACCTTCATTTTTCGGGGGGAGCTCTGATTTGTACGGGTAAGCCATTTTTGGCATTCATTCTGTCATCGGAAGTGTTCTCATGGGTGTTTTAGAAAGTGAATAGCCCTACTTGTACTATTTGCTTCTGTGTTTGTACTCAGTGACTGGGAGGTGTCATAGCTGAGGGTGGGAAGCAAGTGGTGTTATTGGACAAAGTATGACTGTATATCCACTCATTCGAGATTGATTGATATTACACTCGAGGCGCATAGGTATAACCATAGTTGTCAATCTCGGATCGCGGCGCATAGCGGCCGGCCCCGAAAATGGGATAGTGGATATCGGGATGACCGCTATTTGATTTTTTAAAATATAATTTTATATAATTAATAGTCTAATACTATATAGATATAAATATTAAAATAAGAAAAATATTACCTAAAATCCATAATATACCATTCATAATAGCAATAAAACTCATAAGTCTTAAAACAATTTCACAAACTCTAAAGTTAAAATTCATCATCCTCTCCTAGCTCGGGCTCCTCTTCTTCCTTTTCACTTTCACTCGTGTATTGTAGATCTCTTCCTCAACATCATCTTCAATTTCCTCCACTTATATCTTCTTCAGCCGACATAAAAGAAAAAAAAGAACAAAAGAAAGGAACAAGACACTTAAGCCGACTGAAGATGTGAAGGCCAAGGATGCATGTCACTGAAATTATAAGAAAATGTTCCCTAAAATTGTGAATTGCAATGATAAGAAGATAATCTTATCTATGAGACATTGCGAGACGATGAAAGAGTTGTGGGACTTTCTCCACAAGTGGTTCTTGGGTGCAAGTAATTTGAATAGGCTATATTACCTATCTACGGAGGTTCATAGGCTGAGTCAAAAGGGGCGAAAACTCATGGATTACTTTATGACTTCAAGAGTGCAAGTGAGGACTTTAATGCGGCAATGCCAATCTCAGGTGATATGAAGAGATGAGGGCTCGGCGGGAGAAGCTTGTGATGTTGGGTGGATATCTGGTTTAGATAAGGAGTATGATGTAATTCGATCGAACTTGCTTCCGGGCAAGGATTTGGATTCACTATTCGATGCATTATTTAGGGTTGTGAACGCATTATGAAATGATTCAAGGAGTAATGGTCTATCTAGTGTCGAGACTTCCGAGAGGTCTGCCTTAGTGCCACAAGGCAATAGTCATCATGGAGTTAGAGACGGAGGACGTGGAGGTTTTCGAGGTGGTTGTCGTGGTGGTAGGAATATGGGAGGTCGAGGAGGACCTAGAGTGTGTTACAATTGCGGTGAACCTGGCTACATTAAATCTCAATGTCCTAAGCCTATGTCCCTGTAACATCAACGATACGAGCACTATCAGCAGCAACAACAATCTAGATTTTCGAATGCATTGTGTCACATAGAGTTAGAGTCTCCTTCTCAACCAGATCAACGTACAATCGTCGTGAGTGATGAAGAGTATGCTCGGTTTCGAAATTCTCAACAGGCTTCTTCCTCTTCCAAAGTCACTTCCATAGCCACTCTTGCAAAGTCAATTACAATGACATGTTTTTCTAGATGATGGACAATGGAATTTATTGATTCGGTCGCCACTGATCATATGACAGAAATTTGAGTATGTCATCTCTTTATAAGTCCACAAACCATTGCCCGAATGTTACCTTGGCTGATAGATCTCTTCCATAATCTTGGGTAGCGGTAGTGCAACATTTACTCCTTCCATGCCTTTATCATATGTTCTATACTTACCCGACTTTCCTTTTAATCTAATATCAGTTAACCAATTCACAAAAGCCTTACAATGTTATGTTTCTTTCCTTCCCGGATATTGTTTGTTTCAGGATTTGGCGACTTGGGAGATTATTGGTAAAAGGAAAGAATCTGATGGGTTGTACCTCATCGATGAAGTTGTTGCTGTTCAATTATCCACTCTAGCATTTGTTGCTTGTCAAAGCTCTTTGTTTCCTTATCTACTCCATTGCCGATATGGTCATCCTTCTCTATGGGTTTTGAAAAAGTTGTGTCCAGGAGTAAAGTCTCTATCTAGCTTACCTTGTGAGTCGTGTGAGTTTGCAAAACACCATCGTAGTTCATATTCTCCTAGAGTAATGAATAGAGTTGCGTCTTTATTTGAGCTAGTTCATACAGATGTAGGGGTTCCTTGTACAATACCATTTAAAACTGGTATGAGATATTTTGTACTTTTGTTGATGACTACTCAAGCAGTGCTTGGTTATATTTAATGGAATCTAGGGGTTAATTGTTTGATATTTTCTCCTCTTTTTGTGCTGAAGTCAAAACACAATTCAATTGTCTTGTTCAAAATCTGCGGAGTGACAATGCAAAGGACTATTTCTTTAGTCACTTCTCATCATATACGTCTCAACTCTCAACATGGAATGATTCATCAACCTTCATGTGTGGTTACCCCTCAACAGAATGGTGTGGCCGAGCGTAAAAATCGTCATCTACTAGAGGTTGCTCGTGCCTTAATGTTTCAAATGAATGTTCCCAAGTCTTTTTTGGCTGATGCAGTACACACAACTGCCTTCCTCATTAATCTTCTTCCATCATCGGTTCTTGAAGGAGATTCGCTACTCCTTTCTTTGGCCATCTCAATCCTTATTTCCCAATACCTCCCAAAATATTAAGGTGTACATTTTTTGTTCAAGATGTTCGACCAAAAGTTAGTAAGTTGGATCATCGATCTCTAAAATGTGTCTTCCTCGGTTATTCTCGCACACAAAAAGGATATCGGTGTTATTTATCTGATTTACATCGGTATTTGGTGTCGGCTGATGTGACATTCTGAGTCAACTCCTTTGGTCCGAGTCAATTTTCCGCCGGTGATCATGAGTCACGTATTGATGAGTTCCTCACTTATACTACGCTGGATTTGATGCCTTCTCCTTACGTAGTTCCCGAGATAACCTCTCGTCCTCCCGTCACATGCGTGTATACTCGACGTCCTCGCGATCATGTCATGGATGATTGGATTCCTCATCGGAGGAAATAACCCCAGATTCAGTCACTGTACCTGATCTCTAGTCATCAAATTCTGATTCAGACATGCCCATCGCCCTTCGGAAAAGGTAAACATACTTGTACTCACCCAATTGCCTCTCATGTCTCTTATAATCATTTATCTCATTCTGCATGCGCCTTTATTTTCTCCCCTGATTCTGTTGCTACTCCTAAAATTGTTATTGAGGCTTTGTCACAGTGGTTGGAAAGCTGCTATGGAAGAGGAAATGAAAGCTCTTAAAAAATAACGAGACTTGGGATTTGATTTGGGCTTAGTAAAAAAACATCAAAAACTTCACTCCCAATTTGGCTTGTACTGTTTTCTCAAATTGTGGTTTGGTAAAAAATGTTATCACTATAACGTTGTAAAATTGCCGTTATTTGTTGGTTGATTTTAATTCCTGTGAATTAAATGGTTATAGAGGGAAACAAATATATTCTAGGTTTATAGTGTGAAACATATCATTTGCTTCAGAACTCTTATTTGTAAGATTAATGTGAACGTTTGTGAATTTATACTTCTAGGTTCTAGCATGGAAGTGTTTACACGATGCCTGATTTTAAAAATAGAAGGTAAGTGGTCATTTTAAGAGGTAAAAATTATCAATAGTTTTGGGGAAATTCGGCCATAACCTCTGTCGTAAAAGGTGCCAGCATGAATTTTTTGGAAAGACTTGAATAAATGTTAAATTAACGCGACAATAAATTATTATTTTGTTTTGAACAAAATTTATCCCGAAGGTTTTTCCTAGTCCATCTTGAGCATAACTCTTTTGGTATTAAGACAAAGACCCTCCACACTTTGTGAGGTCTTTGCAACATGTCAAAGCTTTGTTTTAGTAGAGTCATCCGTTTGAACAAAGGGGGAAGATTCCATGTAGTAAAAGAATACTTTGGAGGAAAAAACAGTCACTTTAGTAGTAACCTTATAAAAAGCCAAAATAAAAGATTTAGAAAATACTTTTGAAATGCTCAAAATGACAAACAAGTTGCCAAGTTTTAAGTTTCAATTTTTATAGTTAATACCACCATAATTCCAATTTCAACTAATATCACTCATATAGAATCATCAAATTGTTGCTATTTGTGAATTACAAGTTTTTTTCTTCTGATTACTCTCTGAAGATATTTGGCACGAGATAAACTGAGTCCACCCAACTTCACATCCAAGTAGGATAGGATTAATAAATGCGTCAATGGGGATATTTTCCGTTATGAAGTAGGTTCAGGACGTGTGTGGGTGATTACAGACATCCCATTTGTCTGCTGTTCCCTAATCAAGCAGGAACAGGGATAGAGGTCGTGCAGAGAATCAGACTGGATTGCTGCTCTAAACATTATGTCTTCTATCAGACCGAATTCGATGGTATAGGTGTTGAGGGGAAAGCTAAACACCTCCCAGTAGATCCCATTGCCTTCAAAAATTGCTCTCCTTTTTACATTCTTTCCTCACTGTTTACCTCTACCGTATTTCTTTCTTCCCTTTTTTTTTTCCGGAGGGAAAGAGATGATGGAAGAAAGAAGCCATGCTGAAGTGGATTTTCCTTTATTTCTTGATCATTTAGCACCTTCTATTTTCTTTAGCTTTATTTTAAGGAGAATAACTTGGCATATGATCTCAGGTGATCATGACATAATGTGTTGCTTGCATGCTTTATCCAGGAGCTGGAAAAGGTGAAGCCTGTCATTTTAACTGGTGATTTGAACTGTGCTCATGAAGAAATAGACATCTATGATCCTTCTGTAAGTAAACTGAAAACTGGTTTTCCTCTCATTGTGTTACTGGTATTGATGTGTATTTCAAATTTCCAAAAAAGATTTGGCATATGCTTTTAGCTAGAGCTTGCAATATCAAGTATTACGGTTTTGAATCTCCTGTTTCTTTACTTAAAAGTATCGAGTTTGTTATCCTTGAGTCCAGTGATGTGATGTTAACATGAGCTGTGGTGGAATTTTGATGTTATATAGTGCTGGAATTGAGGTGGTGTGGGCTACAGATATTTCAGGCTTGCTGCTGTGCTACTCCTTTCGAAGAACATAAAATAAAACAGAAATAGAAAATTGAAGACAAAAAAGAAGTAAAAGAGAGTATATAGAAAGTGAAAAAGAAAAAATAAACTGAAAAAGATAGAAAAAGGTTGATGAAGTGCATGAGGCATCCACCTTTGTGGGGTTAGCAATTGTTTGCTGTACGCTGTTTCACCCTTGTGAGGAGGAGGCTGTTTCCACAGCTAGGGGCCTCCCAAGGAAGGAACTTAACTTCTGCTTCAAGGCTTGGCATTTCTAACTTAACGGGACAGTCTAATATGGGTTCTGCGAAACCATATATAACATCGATTTGTGTTTCTTGGAGACTCAGATGGTCCAAACCTTTTGTTGCAGAGGCAGCTGAAATAGAATGTTTCAAGAACTGGGTTAGGTCCTTGCTTGATCCAAAACTTCTTTTGCCCGTTCATCATTTCAGCATTTTCTTCGAAACTGTGTCAATTTAATACTAAAAATTTCAGTCATCAATCTTTTGATTGTGGCATTGGGAAGAATATCTGGCAGAATGTTTTATAAAAATAAGTTACATATTACTCCCTCTGTCCCGCAATAGAGGACCTTTTAGGATTAATTGTAGAAACCAAGATTTGTTTTAATATTATATAATTTTCCATTTTTACCCTTTAATTAATTTCATGCCACACATATCAATATCTCATCAAATTCATCCCCTTTAATTAACTCCAGTTCATTGTACCTAGAAAAATCAAAACAGAAATGAAGCAACATGACGAAGCTTTGAGACGAGGATACACTAACATGATCTGAACATGAAGCATGTAAAAATGGCGCCAGTAAAATGATCAAGTACGAAAATGTGCAAGAAGATCAAGATTTTCTGAGCCAGCTAATACATTGACTTGACTAAATGTACAAAAGATGATAAAGCATGGACACTTGTATATCTGTACTTGATAATCTTATTTTTGTCAAGTAGCAGCAGCAGCAGTACTAATATAGGAGGAGTTCAAAAACAGTTCAAACGGAAGAAATATAAAAACCAAATGAGGAATATAGAAACAACTACTAATACGGGAATATAAAAAGTTGGAAGAAGTATTAGTTCAGAAAAGAAGGAAGAAAGAATATAGGCTGGGGGAGATGTACAGCAATTACTCCCTGTACAATCAAGAGGCAATTAAGTTAGTGTTGGTATGTAAAGGCAATTAAGAGATATTAATAATTCTGCTAATAAATGTTTTTCCTATTTTCATACAATCAATTGAGATGTAAGGGTAAATTTGGCAAAATATAATAGTAATGTTTAAAAGGACAACTATTATGGGACAATTTTTATTTTCTAAATGGTCCTCTATTACGGGACGGAGGGAGTATTAACAATTGGAATAGATGTTTAGGCCAGTGATGCATGGACTTGGCATGAGCTTTCAGTTTTTCCAGATATGTGCTTTAATAGGTACTTTAAAAAAATATATCAGAAAGAAACGCATTAGATTAAGAAAAGCGGAATACTAAAATATGAACGAGAAGTCCATGGGAACCTAAAAAAGAAAAGTATAGGGAAAGTAAAGGGTAAACTCCACGAGTCGTTCCTCTAGAATATTGCAAATGCACCATATGTTCCTGTACCAGGAAAATGCATTTTTTTGTGTCAGCACAAATTGTCCTTCCGTCGATTTTTCCCGTTTAGTCTCTGTTATCTCTATCATATGCATTGCACATGCACTTGATCCAAGGATATTTTTGTCTATTCAATCAAATGAAAGTTTAGGGACGTATGATGCAAAGTCAAATAAAATTTAAAATGATTTTATACATTAAAATTAATCTACTTGACTAATAACTCATGTTCACTTAAAATTTGAACCAAATTTTATCAATTTCTAAAGTTTTTGAGGAAAGAATATGACTTCTTTATTTTTTTTATAAGTATGTTGTAGTCGACGAATTAAGCAATATAAATTATACCAACACTTTCTTTACTCTTTTAGATCTTAAGCTTACTCAAATAAACTCATTTATTTTTATATATATTGTATTTAAATAACAAAACGAAAAAATTAAAAATCAAAAGTAGAAAAAACAAAATAATCCGCAATGACAACCCTAGTTCTCTATCGCAGGGGGGAGAACCCAGCCTCGCCTTTCTCTTTTTTTCCACCATCCTTTTACCACAGCCGAAACTGCACGTGTCTCCACATTATCGTGTAAACCACCACTCATTCTCTTTCCACGCCACCCTCCACATCCATTTGCATAAGTTACCCTCCCCCCCCCCCCCCCCGGCGCACCCATCACCGTCATCAAACAAGCCATTTTCTCAATCTTGACAGGAAAAATTTCTTTTTTTTCCCTCCAATATCCCAAGTTGAATTGCATCATTTCCACCATGTTGTCCTTCAACAATGCTACTATAACCAACATTTTCCATCTTCAGGTTTCTTGGGTATTCTCTATTGAACCCAAGGAGCAACCTTTATGCGATTCCCACGAGTGAAACTTAGTCACTCACCAATGAGTTGCTACCAATTCATGAGTCGGTCACAACAATTGTTCTTTTTGCTCTTGCCATGGGAATTTATCTCAAACTGGAAGGGGTTTGGGGGTCCATTTATTGTGGATTTTGGTCATAGAAGTTGGGCCTCCGCTTTCTCCTCTTCTTGTTTGTAGTTGATTGATTTGTCGAGTGTCAATTTGGATGTCTTGCAAAGAAGAAGATGCAATCTTGAATCAAAGTAAAGTTCTGTAAATGTGTGAAGAAGGGTCTGGAGAAATTTGAGATAATACAAGTAGGTCTGGTGGAAGAAGTAGAATTTGAAAACATGCTGGGTCGCTTCTTCAATGCCATAAATCCAGTAAAGTCATGACCCATGACGATGATGCTGTTGTAGATAGATTTGGTGATTAGTGATCCTATTTTTTAGGGAGTGCTATAAGTTATTTAAGTGATTTAATCAAAGTAATGAATTAGGTATCAAAGTAGTTAATTGTATAGTTCTAAAATTTAGAAGATTCTAATTTTCCCACTCTTTGATCGGAGATCTTAGTTATTGGAATAAAATAATTTAATTGTGATTGCACCAAATCACAATTAAATTATTAGTGTCCCTACCACGTAGCCTGTCCCAAGCCGGGATAAAGGAGGAGGGTTGCGACAGGCGTAGCGAGCCGGCGTAAAACTAGCCAACCCTATGAAATGAACCATAATGATAAGTCGTTGGAGCGTAACCTTCTTAGCGACGCGCTGCATCGGCGCCTGGATGTAGTGTTAAATGAGCAAGGGTTCTTGCACTTCGATAGACGGGTGCGAGGGGTAAGGGAGCTAGTCTTGGGCCGTCACTCCCTTCTTAGTGACGCGCCAC
>JAOWAN010040860.1:0-15514 GCA_028566635.1 Lobelia cardinalis | reverse complement strand
TTTAAACATATTTAGTAAATTAATGTCAAATAGATTCAAATTTAATGATTATAACTCACTTAAATAGGTTAATTTTACAAAATTTATAAACCCGCGGGTTTAATCGGGTCACAAATTGCCACCCCTAATTTGTACGATATTTATGGTTTGTATTTGATCATTTTCATATATATATATATATATATAATGATAAATGAAAAGACCAATGTTTATCTTATCTCACCACTACAAAGATTAACCAACAACAAGAGTGGCAGGGTACTTGTTCCGTTTCAATTTAATTGTCAGAAGTTGGAAGTGTCTTTTCGAAACATGTTAGCTTAGCTTCCGTTCGTGCTTACTCATAGTAACTTGTGAACTGTACTAGAACCCTGAGACAGCTTGTAAGTAAGCAACTTTTCGAAGACGTATGTATTTGTATAATATTTAAAATAAATAAATTTAAATGGAAATTATTGATATAAATCACATGTCCTTTTATCAAATAGGAAAATGAATAATTATTAGAAAACTTCTTAAAATAGAATGTTAGAACAATTAAAATGAAACAAATGGAGTATAATTTAATTTAATTTGTTTTTTTTTTCATTTTGCTTATTTTATACTTTTGATTAGGGGTATCAGAAGCTTAATAAATTCATGAATCTATTAAATTTATATAATTTACTTATTAATACGTTCAAATTTATTAATTATCACTCTTTTAAATAAGTAGATTATATCAATTCAATAGATCTATGAATTTAGTGAGTCTCAAATTTCACCAATTTTTTATATTTATAAATAATATATTTAATATACCTCACATGCTCTCAAACATGAGTATACCTAGTAACTGCATAAACAAACAAAGGGGGGGAGGGAGGGGGGGGGGGGGGAGGAATTTCATGTACATTGGCTTACCAGTTGATATATTTTGGGCCTCATAATCTTTTCATATTTTAAAGTAAAACCAGTAGCAGCTAGAAAGTAAACTTGGGCCCAATGATTCATAAACAGGGCTGGATTTGGGTATTAACATCTTATCGAAAACTTGTAATCTTCCCGTTATTATTGGTAAGTTGCTTTCCAGAATGGGCCCGGGCACTGAAAAAGACCTCACCCGATTCAACCTTATTTGTTGTACTTGTACCTCACCTCAAGTCCATACTTCCCAGTTGAAAACATTCACAAGAAAGACGTGTACACTTTGTGAACAAAAGTATGTACCTTGTTCAACCAAAAAGGAGGAGGAAGTTTAGGTACAGATTGGAATTTAGATGTAAAGAGGCCGATAGAAAATTATGAGATCAATGAGAAAGAAAAATTCAAAAATTAAAAATTTGAGCCAAAATTATACATGTCCATAAGTTTTCTAGTTTCTGGTTTATGTATTTTTGTTTTTGCTCACAAGCACGTTCAGAGGAGATCTTCCTTTGTTCATTATGACATTAGGGCATCCGCATTTGATGTCCTGCTAAATTCACTCCACCTTCATTTTTCTCTCCGTCACATTAACATTTGTATTATTTTACATTACTCCATTACTATTTCACCTCCACATCCATATTAGAAGTACGACTACTCTTTGATCCCACTTTATTATTTTACTATTATATAATATTTATTCTAAAATAATTAAAAATTTCCAGTATTACTTACAAAGCAACAATACTTTAGTATAATATATATATATTTGAAAACTAAGGGCACTTTTTTTATTCTATCAAATCATTGCGAAGTACATGAGAAATAATTTAGGGAATACAAACATTTCAAGAAACAAGATCAGACTTAGAATCCAATGCCCTAGCAACTAGCAAGGCTATGAGCGACATGATTCGCTGGTCTACGAACAAACGACACCGAGGGAGCATTAGCCTCTAGAAAAAGTCGACGAAAGTCTTCCATTATCATACTAAGAGGTGATCATCAATCCATAAGCGCATAGTTAAAAGCTTTTAACTACAATTTTCGCCTCCAATTCGAAACAGACACTCTCCTTATTCAAGCCTTTGAATTAGCTTAGAGCTTCACAAAAGCTGAGAGCTTCCACTAGGAAAATATCAGGACATTCTGTCCTTTTGACACATAATGCAGCCACTGTCAAGCCTTGATCATCTCGTAAAATACCACCACATCTATAATTCTTTGTCTGGGAAAAACATGTGCCATCAACGTTGCACTTCCATACACCACTGATCGACTTTTGCCATTTCCCTGCACTCGGACTAGGAGGAGTAGAAGTTTTGCTCGAAGGAGTTTTCTCTTGTGCCTACCTCCGTGCTTGTAGAGAGGAGGAACCAACTAGGGGTGTAACGGTTCGGTTTGGTTCGATTTGGGGTATAAATCGTAAGCCAAACTGCACCCTATCGGTATGAAGAACTTCAAACCTAAATCGAACCGCCAAACTAAAAAACCGAACCGAACCGATAAACCGCAGTTCGGTTTGATTCGGTTTATCGGTTTAGAAAAATCATGTAATTTTACAAAAAAAAAAACTAAATATAACATAAGATTTATAACAAAAAACAACAAAAAAAACTATATTTAACACTAATAGCCTATGATTATAATAAAAATTGAAAAATAACTTAATTATGCTGTTTGTTTATATAATATTTAGTACAATACAATTTTAAAATAATAAAATCTATAAGTTCATCATAATACAATTAAATTTAAGTTAGGATATAATTATTATTCTATTTTATATATAAAATTAAAAGGGGTATATATAAATATATAGAAATATAAGGGGTTTATATGAAAATATACATATACATTAGATATCAGTTTGGTTCGGTTTGGTTTGAGGTGTCAAAACCGCAAACCGAATCGAACCGTGCGGTTTGAAAATTTCTCGAACCGTAACCGAACCGTCGTTTGTCGAAACCAAACCGAACTCATCGGGTTGGTTTGGTTCGATTGTCGATTTTGACGATTTGGACTTACAACCCTAGAACCAACGTTAAAAAATATCTAGAGTGGACGAGCTTTTATTTTCCTAAACCATTATATTTTGGGCTTTCCAAAGGCTCTAAGAGTCATCACCACCCTAATAACCATCTCCCTATCATTGGCATTCAAGATAAACTTTAGCTAAGCCTGTCAATTTGGGTCAAATAGGTTGTAATGGGTTGAGTTATAATAATTAACAGGTTGTAATGGGTTCAACCTATTATAACCCATTTAATCAATCGATCAACTCAATTGTATAATAAATGGGTTAAATTAACTTTGAATACTCTTTTGCGCAAAAAAAATATTTTTTATACATTCTAATACTTAAAATTTTAATTAAATGGGTTGTAACAGGTTAAGCTGTTGAGCAGGTTAAAGCGGGTTAGAATGAGTTAATGTGTAGCAAATTGACAGGTCTAACTTTAGCCGCTCAAAAAATAAATTACATCTCCGAAGGACGCAGGATGGAGAGCTTATTTAGCAGTTGCACTCTACCAAAATGTGGAAAATGGATTTATCATAAATATTGCACAAATACCCTTTTGAATTGCGAGCATGCTAAAAGAAGATTCGTACCTTGGACGGGAAGACAAGTAATTTTCTTCCAAATTGGATCAGTCACCCCATTGTACCTGGTTTCCAGAATAAGCATTCGATAACCAGATTCCATTTAATAGTTGTCGTGCATATTGATAGGTGTATTTTATAGCCCTATCTAGAGCTTCAATTCTTACTTAAATTATGCGAGTTTCGAGTATTTTCTAGTATTTTAATATGTTTTTAGGTACTTAGATGTGAATCAATGCAAGTTTCAAACTTTTAGGGGGTTAAAGTGTAAGATTCTGAAACCTGCAAAGGCCCACCAATGCAGCGGTGAGGCACCGAAACAGTGGTGCGGGCCAATATCAATTGCTACAGATCCATTATTGGTTGACCTACGAGTGTTCGGGACTTCCCAATTTTGTGCTCGGAGAACCAGCCATCAGTCGAAGATCCCGAGATGTGTTTTAATTAATATTTTATGTATTTAGGAATACTTTATTAATTAGAAAATAAAGTAAATATTGTCCGTATGAGTATTTAAACCCTAGAGCACTCTAAACCTAGGGATCGGATCATTAATCGGATGATTGATCGGATCATTTATCGAGAATTGTATGCTGTATCTCTATCATTATTGAGTATTCATCGTTCTTGAAGATTGGAAGCAGCCTTCATTGACTTCTTTATAGTCAGATTTTATTCAATTAATTCTTATATTATACTGATTATTCTTCGGTGTTAGAAGTTATGTTAATTTGTATAATCGATCTATCCTACGAGTATATGCCATTGATTTTATTTATATTCTTCGAATCGTAATGCGTCCATGGACTGGCCACCTATTTGGATTGTTCTCTAAAACAAGAAGGGCACAGCTGCCCGCAAACCTTTCTGTTTAAGAATGAAGAAGACATAGTCTTACGGAGTAAGAGTCCACATATCGTTACACGTATGATGGTTCAATGGGAACTTGAACACTAATTAATGAGTCTTTGTTATTAGTTATAGATGGAGTTAGTCTAAGTTAATATCTATAGTATATGGACCAGTTGTCCATGCTGGCATGTATGAATAGTGCACACCAATTTCAAGGCAAAGTCAACATCATGGTGCTTTTAACAGTTTACGTCATTTGCTGCAGACCTGAAATTTAAATCATGCGTTTTGAGCCTTTGGGTTACTATACCGAAAAGAGGTACGAGCTGAGTTGTGGAGCAACAATTTTTTAATGTTGTGTTTTTCTTTGTTTGGGTCCCAAATTGCTCTTAACGAATTTAAATTCAGAATTATTTTTAATACTTTGTTCAATTAATCTTTTTTAATATTTGTAGTTTTTTTTTTTTATACTTTGTTCACTTGAATGTTAATTTTTTTTAACTTTTATATCGCGATGTCGTGCCCTCGGGTACGGGCATATCCTAGTAGTAAGATATTGGCTACTTACCAGCCGCAAGCGAAAGTAGACTATTTTCATATTTTTGACCAGTAAACATCGACATATCACTTTTAATTGAGATTGATTATTCAGCATAATGAATGACTCGAAATTAAGTATCAGAACTCTAGGATTATTTAATTATAGTATTTGGGTATTTGATCTTTGTTGAAAGAATATAATTAATGGTGTTCATGATGAAGGCTTCAATTACAGCATCGATGGAGTTAACGGTGGTCGTGGGAGCTAGATAGTGTAGAGGGACGACCAACAATACATATATATAGAGAAGAGAGAAAGGATGATGTTGTGGTTGGGTTAAGTAGGAGGATAAAAACGATGGAGTAAAATGAAAGAAGAAAAAATGGTTAGGGATAGGGGTAATTTCGTTTCTTCAATCAATTTCAAGGATAATTTTGTCTTTACAATGAATCCATAAACTTCATTGCATTGGGTTGCCAAGTTTTGTAGTTTGTGGGGATTTGCTGCCAAATTGAATACTTTAGGGAGGTGACCTGAAAATTCAAGTAAGTTTGAGGGATTTTCTATAATTTACTCTATATTCTAGACCACATATCTAATTGTACCGTGGCCCCAAGAAGATCTTCGCTAACAAATTTGGTCAAATCCTTGGGGCAAATTATAACGTAGGTCTAGGCACACGGTGCGCCCAAAAAAATATAAATATAATAAATTATGTATATAATATAAAATATATATAATAATTATATACATAATAATAGTATAACTTATATGTATTTTATATCATATTATATACATAATTTATTATATTTATGTGCATTTGGACACACTTAATATATCGTGTGCTTAGGCACACGGTATACCAACTGAATCCTTGGGGAGGTAATCGTAAATTTCCAACAAAAATTAGCGGATGCAAGGTGATCATTCACGCCTACCTCCAAACCTATGGGGGTTTAATTTATTTTTCTCAGTTAATTATTTTAATTTAATTTAATTAAATATATAATATAGAAAAATAAGAGAGATGTTCGTAAATTGATTCAAAAAATTGTACTCTCTCTATTCTAAAATAAATTTCTATTCTTTTTTGAAATGCTCGATAGAAATGTTGGCTTTTATTTAATATTAAAAAAATAGTTCAAATAACCATCTATTTTTTGAACCAAACGATAATTGATTTTTTACAAAAATGTTAAGTTACTTTTCAAAATATTTATGTAATTTAAACAAAGGCATTAAATTTGAAAACATAGAAAGTACCATTTTTATGTAGGTTAACAAAAGCTTAATTTTACATCGAAAAAATAATGCTCCATTATTTAAATAAAAATAAAAAATTATCCTATCTTTAAAACATATCATGAAAATAGTTTATATGTTTAATACCATCATTATATTAGACTAAAATGATAGTTATTTTAAAAATATAGAAATCTTTTTAGCATGAACAAATATAAAAAGTTGAATCTTTTTTTGATTAAATAGAGTAATAATTTTTCTTAACTAGAAATTTAATTTTAACGATTAGCACCTCAAAAAATCACAGAACCTGAAAACTAAGGGTAATTTGCACCGCCCCCTTCGTAGTTTAGCCAAATTTAGTTGCCCCCCTCAGGTTCGGCCTTTATACGGAGCCTACCCTTTTTTGAATTAAAAGTCATTTTTACCCTCAAATAATCTTAAGTATACTTGTGCTCTTCATTTTTTTTTTGAGAAAATGACTAGTTTACCCTACCATTGAAGTATTTAACTACCCCCTCATACCTTATTTAATTTGAACATTAAATATTTTTAAAAATGGATATTTTTTACCGGTTAATATATCGAACGTGTAGGGTTTTTGGTTGGTGTACAAATATTGAAATATTATTATTATTATTATTGTAATAATAATAATTATATTATTATTATTATTATTAAGTTATTCTTATTTTCTTTATTGTCTAACAATGTTGATGAATTTAACCATTGGAAATAAATGAAAATGCAAACACATTTTTACTTAATAATTATCAATTTAATTAAAAAAATAATATACATCGTTAAAAAAAATAAAACTTACATAAAAATATAAAAAAGCAAGACTTACATAAAGAATAACATAATAATAGTATTAATATCAAATTCATTTTACATTAAACTCAAATTCAAACTTGTGGTCGCAACATTCCGGCCAATATCTAGTCTAGTCACTAGCCATTAATTTAACTCCTTGACTCGAATTTTAAATTAATTTTTTATTTACAAAAAGAAAATATGTTTTTTTTTCTTTATTTTTTAATAATTTTTTGATTGCATACATAAATTAATTACCGTAATTTTTGCTATCAAGCGACTATCGTGTATTCCTCCTAAGTCCCTAAGTAATATTTATATTTTGATTTTGTGTCTAATTTAATTAAACTTTGAACAAACATCCATTTTTTTGTTGTTGAGAATTTACGAAAGTTATCATTAATAATTTACTTAATATTCTTATAGCTACTAATTAATCTTATATTTATTTTTTACAAGAAAACAAAAATAATTTATATGAGATAGATCTAGGAAGTAGGACAAGTGCGACCATATAAAATTACTTGTATGAGATACATTATGTAATCATATGCATAAATATATATGGTCCATTAACACTTATTATATTAATATTATTAGTAAGTTATTCTTGTTTTCTTCATTGTCTGATGTTGTTGATGAATTCAATCATTTGAAATAAATAAAAATGCAAACGCACTTTTTTTGTGTGATAATTATCAATTTAATGTATGAAAATAATAATACACATCGTTAAAAAAATAAGACTTACATAAAGAATAACATAATAATAATAATAATAATAATAATAATAATAATAATAATAATAATAATAATAATAATAATATTTCAATATTTGTACAGCAACCAAAAATTTTAGATGTTCGATATTTCAACCGGTGAAAATCATTCATTTTTAAAAATATTTAGTGTTTAAATTAAATAAGGGATGAGGGAGGTAATTAAATATTTTAATGGTAGGACAAAATAGTCATTTTCTCAAAAAAAAAAAAATAAAGAGCACAAGTATACTTAAGATTATTTAAGAGTAAAAATGACTTTTTATTTAAAAAATGTAGGCTTCGTGTAAAGACGGAACCTGAGAAGAGCAATCAAATTTGATCAAACCACGAGGAACGGTGCAAGAGGGGCGGTGCAAATTACCCGAAAACTATCAAGTTCGTTCACATTGTGGAGGAGCGTATGAACCCAACCCAAGTGCAGGCTTGAGTATGTTCCTTTCTCTCTCTTTCTCTTTGGTCAAAAGTAAGAAGAAAAAGGGAACAAAAAAGCAAATGAAATTATACAAAGAAAAAAGTAAACAACTTTGCCCAATGAGACATGCAAGCAATAGGAGGGGGGGGGGGGGGGGAAGGGGATCCTTTACCTGGCGTTTAATTTTTTTTTACCCAAAACAAGCTACAACCATTTCTATACTTACTAATGACAGATATTTTGTTTCAGAAGGGATTCTTCCTACTGGCTTTCATCGCAGCTTTTGTGGGATAAAGCCCCTACACTTAATTAATTTTCCCTCTTTTCCTTAAATTCATTGGGATCCTCCAAATCCATGTTTTTACCAACATCACATGGAACTATCATTTTCAATTCCAAGCATACACCGCACATAATCCGTTCTAAAATTCTAAAATAAGAGTCATGGTGTATGCATACTCCTCCTTTTTTATTTTAATTATCCTCGATTCGATATTATTCTTCTTCACAACATGTCGTTATTATGAATAATTAAAACGAAATGAAAGAAATATAATTTAATATAATACAAAGAATAATTTGAAGAAATAATTGATTTAGAGGTGAATAAAAGCAAATTAGTAGATACTCTCTTCTCTTCGTTCCGTAAAAAAATAGTCACTTTTCTAGTTTCTTTTTATGTTCACGTATATGATGCATCCGACCTAGCGGGATCCATTAAAGTTTATGTACGTGACAGAATCAGTGATTCGTGCGAACCTTATCCGGTTAGACACTAAGGGCGTGTTCACCAAGCTGGTTTTTAGAACTACGTTCCAAAAATCATGAGAAACCTTTTTCACACAGTTATTACAAAAATCAAAGTTTTCTCTCTCATACCTACTATTTTTACATACCCCTATTCTTACACCTATTAAATTAAAAATAAATTATCACATTTTCTACTACCCACTCTCTCTCATACCTATTATTACCTATCCCTACTATTACCTTTTCAAACCTACAATTAATATTGCAAACACCTCCCTCGTCCCTCTCACAAATCCCACCGATTTGATCTCTTCGTCTCTACCCATCGTTCTTTATCTCCCGTGGCTTCGCGTTGTCGCGATCAGATCTGGGTTTCCACTCTTCAAATGCAATCATTTCCAATTCCAGATCTGGGTTTTGCCATAACACTTCAAGCCACCGCCGCGTTCTTCTGTCGTCTCTCTCCTCCCTCTTCTTCTCCGATTTTGGGAGCGGCAGCAGAGAGATCCTAGCGCATGCAATAGTAACCCAAACCAACAATGATTCAAAACGGAATCGAATCATTGAACATAGAAAATGGGGTACCTTTAAGCTGCCGCACGCCTTCCCCGTCGACGAACAACGACAAGTAAATCGGACAGTCGCTGTCGCAGTCTTTCCCGTCTCCCAAACTGTATTTCAAGTCCGTAACACTTCTCCGACGAGTCTGCTGAAGCTTGGCCGGTGACGACGGAAAAGATTGGGGGAACATTTGAAAGAAAAGAAGAAGGCGTAGATAGATACAAATGGGTATGTGGTATGCCTACAAGTAATAGGGAGAGGAGTTAGGCTGACATTTGTCTGACAAATGTTGCAGAAAAGTCTTCAGGCTTCAGAGTAAATAACCAGGGGTGGGAGGGGTAAAAGAGGAACTAAGATTATATAAAAACCAAAAACAAAACCAAACCAAAACCCAAACCAACACCAAACTGTGCCAAAAATCAACTATCCAAACGCACCCTAAACCTTCACGTTGACTTAAGATAGTGAATCGATCAAACAACCATATTACTAGGATTCGAGTTCGCCGAGTAGCTCCCAAGTTGCCTGCAAATACTATAGATCGCTAGGTAATGAATTCGTCACTTGCCTTAAGTCGCCTTACCCATATGCTAATTTGAATGCTTACATGGCCCACGTGAGATGTTAGCATAAGCATGCTGACACCCCGGCATTGTAGTATCTGAGATTGCCTCGATCCTCAAGAGTGATACAAAGCTTAGTCCTAAAGGATCCATGTCGATCTACTTTTTGAAGACACACGTCTTCTTGGGTTGATGAGGAAAATATACATTTTGTTCATGTGAAAAAAAAATAGAGTATTTACATTTTATGCATGGAATATACATTTTAATCATGCATTTGAAAGGAAAAGAATGTGCATTTTAATCATGCAAGTTAAAAAAAGATTTACACTTTAATCATGTAAAAATGAAATGTTTGTGCTTTCATTGTAAAAGCTTAGGAGTTGAAACTCCTTTTTTGTTATCCTTCAAGTATCATTATCCAAATCATCGAAAGACTTTGGAAATAATACTATCATTTGTAGAATATTTTGAAAGCATTTGAATGTTTTAAAGAAGATTTAATATTTACAAAGATGTGTATGTACTTTGGTTTTAAAAAAAAATGATCATTATCACTAGATTATGATTTGCTCTTAGTGTATTAATTTATTTGAGACTCCTAAAAAGGAGTGAACTTTTGTGAAGTTCATGAACACATGCGTTCCTTCATTTCTAGATCCTTAAATTATCATTAAAATGAAAAAGAAAATGAAGAAAGAAGGTTTAATTTAACTCAAAGATAAGATATTAATCCCACACTTTTAGGATCGCACTTGTATGTACAAGAAATCAAAAGATTTGTTTTTAATTCAAAGATGGGATTTTAATCCCACACTTTGACGATCCATTTGTATAATATGTACAAGATATATAGATAATATACATGTAATAATATAAAGCAACTCAAAAAGTGACATTTGTAATCCCACTCCTCAACGATTACATATTATGTGCTATATATATACATAATATATACACACATATATAAGGACTTATTCCACTACAAACCACTTTTTCGTATAAATCGTACGAACCAGTTGTATCTTACTACATTTTTGTTGTATGTTAAAATGTCAGTATTTTGTAAAATAAAGATCCAACACAATAAAATTTTTAAGAAAATTAACTAAGATACAACAAAAATATACTAAGATACAACATATTCGTAAATATACACTAACTAAGATGCGAAGATACAACAAAAACGTAATAACATACAACGAGATCTTATTAAGATACAATAAAAAAAAATTAAGATACAACAAAATTAACGAATATACAACAAAAAAGTACTAAGATACAACAGTTACACGTTTGTACGATATTTATGGTTTGTATTTGATTATTTTTCTATATATATATAAACAATGTTAATGAAATGTAAAAACATGATCAACTCACAAAGTGTGAGATTTGTAATCCACACTTGAAGGAGTTGCACATTATGTGCTATATATATAGTAGTTTATACATACATAGGCAATATAAAGAAATGTAAATGCATAATCAACTCACAAAGTAGGAATTGTAATTCACACTTAGGAGGACTTGCACTTATTATGTGCTACCATATATATAATATATAGACATATATATATAATACATATATAAGCAATATAAAGAAATATAAATGTATAATCAACTCATAAAGTAGGATTTATAATCCACACTTATGAGAACTTGCACTTATTATGTGCTAATCATATATATAATACATATATAAGCAATAGAAAGAAATGTAAATGCATGTTCAATTCACAAAGTGAGATTTGTAATCTACATTTTGGAGGACTTGCACTATATGTGCTACAATATATATAATATATATACATATATATGTGAGCAACTAAAGAACATGTAATGAAGGGATGCTTAGCTCCAAAAACAAGTGCATATTATACGAAGAATATACACATATTCTCTACTTGGTTTGTCACCAAGTGGAGGTTCAAGTGATTTACATGAATATTAAAAGAGATGAATGAACTTTTACAAGCTT
This sequence comes from Lobelia cardinalis, assembly GCA_028566635.1. Taxonomy (NCBI): domain Eukaryota; kingdom Viridiplantae; phylum Streptophyta; class Magnoliopsida; order Asterales; family Campanulaceae; genus Lobelia; species Lobelia cardinalis. The sequence goes on along the minus strand of JAOWAN010040860.1, from coordinate 3,504 downwards.
GAATGTAAGAAGTAAACTCACCTACTCCCAAAGGGTTTGGACAAGATGAACACTCCATTGCTTGGGTGATTGGAGTTAAAGAAGAAAGAAGGAATAAAAGAAGCTCAAGTTAATGAACTCTCTTTAATGTCTTCTAACTCTTAATACTCCTTTAGATAATGTTTGTGTGTATGTGTGGCTAAGAACTCTTAACTTCTTGGGGATGATCTTTAATGAAGAGAGATTAGGATGATTGATGAGAGAGAGTGGACTTTCTTCAAGTGAAATGATGGTTTGAGAGAGATTAGTAAATGAGAGATCTTTTGGGGAGTGATGGTATAGAAAAGGGATGGTTCAAAGGTGAATGAAGGAGGAGCTTAATGGTAGGAATGAGTGATATTTATATGTGGAGAGGGAGTATCCATCCATTTTAAGATCCCAAAATGTCCAAAATACCCTTGAGAGTAAATATAAATTTTACCATTTTGTCCTTTATGAAAAATGTAAAAAATTTCAGAAACAGTTCATCTGGGCCGAAACGGCCAGAATGTGGCCGGACCGGCCCAGATTATTAATCTGGATTTTTGGCCTCTATTCTAAGCCAAAAGTTAATACAACCTATTGTCCAATGTGCCTAAGTGTTAATGATTACATTCTTTAATTGAACATTGCTTAACAAGGTAGTTTTACTCTTCTTCCATTTTTGGCATGCACTTGTCTCCTACTTGGGAGCTTGATAAGATGATCATTTTGTGAAAGAAAGTCTTCTCTTTTGTCTTTTCTCCCCTTCATCCTACAAAAATAAAATGTTACACCACATTAGTAATGTAAAAATTCAACATTTGAGTATGTCCATTTATTTAATGCTAGTAACATAAATATTAATATTATTTAGACTCTTTTATTTATCAAAAATCTCTAGTAAAATATTTTATTTACTAGGATCAAAAATGGGGTGTCTACAGTATCATATTGTAGAAAAAAAAATTATAAATATAGTACTCCATAATTTTGAAGTTTGACTTTTAAACTAGTTAATTTTACCCAAACAAAAAGAATAAAATGTTATTATTTCTCCAAATGGTTCCCGAAGATTTTCGAAATTCACGGATTGTCCCTTGAACTTGATCAATTTTGTAATAAGTTTATAAAATGTGAACATAAATCGTCCTTCGTTAGTCAACCGTTAATTTTGATCGTTAACTCCAATATTTGACTAACTTTAAAGGATAATTTAGAAAATTAGCATCCTCGCACTTCTCTTTCCGTCAAACTCTTCTTCCCAACCTCCGACAAAATTTCAGCAAGCTCTTCAGATAAGGTAAAACTTTTATCTAAAATAAAATTTCTCATTCAAACTTAGCCTTCTGGTATCAAAATTTATAATTCAATTGGCTCCGAACGTATGAACTGCTTATATTATTATTTCTCCAAAAAAGATGATTCATGGAACAAAGCCAATCAACTGTTTTTCACGCTACCTTTGGGAAACCTCTCTTATCCATGGGTAGGCATGAGTAGCTAGATTTAGAATCACCGCGGTGAAACTTTTTGCATTAATTTATGCACATTATGAGGAAGACCAAAATTAATTTCATATCTGACAGAAAACTCCAGATCGGGCCCTCTCTACCCATTTCAATCTACCATCCACCATTAACTTCTGATCTGGTTTGATTTCGGCTTTATGTCTGATTTCGCTCGAATCTTGTGTTGATTTTGATAATTTCGTTGGGTATTTTGGGTTTCAATGTTTGGATTTTAGTTTCTGGGTTTAAATCTTGTGTTAGGTTTCCATCTCTCTTCAATGGCTTGACGTCTACACCTTCGATGTCGACTTCCTATGGTCCTCTCCCTTCGATGAAATTGGCGATTTCCTCTTCTCTCCTCTCCCTTCAAGGGTTTACTGATGTAGAGCGTTGCACCTTTGGCCAAAAGTTCATGTCGATCGGTCTTGAAGAAGACAAATGGGCCATGTTTGATGTTGATGAAGCAATTACTGTTAATCTCCCATGGAGTTGAAAGAAAAAAAATAACATAAGAACTTGCTAAAATTTCGCCGGAGATGGGGAAGAAGAGCTCGTCGGAAAGAGAATGGGAGGCTACTAATTCTGTTGAAGTTAATGGTCAAAATTAACGGTTGACTAACGGATGAACCATTTATATTTACCATTTACGAACTTATTACAAATTGAGTTTTCTGCATTTTAAATCCTATTATTTTTGTGAAAAGGCCTAAAGGACCCCCACGTATGACTTATTACGTCTTAAGCCCTAAAGTAATTTTTTATTGCGAAATAGGAAATTTTTCAACAGAAATCGTCAAAAACTAACGATAAGGACTAACGTGCGATTCACGTGACTTTTTAGGGGATATTTTAATCAATTACGATTTAACTAAACTTCAGGGGGGAGAAAATGTATAATTTATTAACCCCCACCCCCCCAAACACAAACACACCCCAGTCGTCTCTCTCCCCTTCTCTCCTCCTCCCTCCATAAATAGTACGACCGAGCAACAACCCTTAACCGCCACCACGTTCCCCTTAGAGCAGCAGCAACACTCAATTGATGTAGCCACCATTCACACTCAACACCTACCACCACCCATCATAGAAAATTAAAACTAGTAGCAGACCCACCACTAAAGTCTGGTCATTCTTCATCTCATCCCCAAAGTCGACATATCTGGTAGACTACAACCTTGTTCTAGTCTCCCTCTCTCTGTGCGTCCTCCCTCTTCCTCCAAAAAATTCGACTGCCGAGTTCCCTATCTGGACCTTCCCTCATCTCTCTCTACCAAGGTCGCTGCTTCATCAATGTGTGGATCTAAAAATTTGCAGATCGAAATAGACTTATGTTTTGGTGGTTGTTTGTGTGAAATGGTTGTTTGCTGCAGATTTAGGAGAAGGTGGAGATATAGAGGTGGCGGCTGCTGGATTTGGATGTTTTTGGTGTTGGTATTGCCCCTCTCGGTTTTCTGTTGGTAATTCTGTTGTTTCAGATGGTGGTGGTTGAAGTTTGGTTGGTGGTGGTACTAGTGGTTGTGGTTGGTGCTGATTGGTGGTGGTAGTGCTGGTTTGGTGATGGTGGTGGTGTGGTTTGGTGACGGTGGTGCTGGTGGTTGTGGTTGGTGGTGCTGGTGGTGGTTGTGGTTGTGGTTGGTGGTGCTAGTGGTGGGTGGTGATTTAATTAGGGTATGATTAATTAATGTATTGATTATATTAAAGACATTAATTATAATTAAGGTATATTTAATTAAGATAAGATTTATTAAAGTATATAAAATTAAGGTAAGATTAATTAAGGTATATTTAAATAAGGTAATATTTAATTAAGATATAAATTATATAATTAAGGTATATTTATTTAAGATAATATTTAATTAAGGTATATTTAATTAAGATATTAATTATATTAAGTGATCGCTCCCGGAATGAACTCGATTCACGTGTCGACAGGATAGCGGCTCCGGTTGATGATTAAGCGATTACCTGTGGATCAAAGACAACACCTAGAGTGATG
>JAOWAN010040809.1:0-15523 GCA_028566635.1 Lobelia cardinalis | reverse complement strand
TTGTGTGAGAGAGAGAGAGAGAGAGAGAGAGAGAGAGAGAGAGAGAGAGAGAGAGAGAGAGAGAGAGAGAGAGAGTCATGGAAGATTTCAGAATCGGTTTGCCCATCATAGCCCTAAGTCTGGATATGTTCTTCCTTTCATCTTCTTCCTTTCGTTCTTCCCTTCAACCATGGCCGAACAATGAAATCACAGAAGGCAACAGAGAACAATGCCTCGAAACCATGGCCGAACAGAGGACGGAGCGTTGAGAGAAGGGAAGGAGTTGGGTCTGTTAAGATGAGTGTAAGGGTTAGGGCTGGAGTTAGGTTAGAAAGAGGAGATGCGGTTGTGGTGAAGAAGGGGAAGGAAGAGAAACGGCGGCTGAGAGAGAGAGATATCGATTGAGAGGGAGAGGAAGAGAATATATTATTTTCCCAAATTCATTATTTGAAGTTTACGTATTTGTCCTTCTAATAATGCCATGTAAGCAAAATTTATACCCAAATATATGGTCAACTGTGATGAATTAGGTTTAGGGACTAAATTTGGCACTACTTAAATAGTTTAGTGATTTGACCAGGCCAATCAGTAGTTCAAGGATGAAAGGGTAAAAACTTAAATAGTTCAGGGATGAATTTGGGCTTTTTGCCGAACTATTACTAATCGTAGTAAATAATATGGGACCTTTTGAAATGCCAAATCGTTAATAATTTTTATTTTATCGATTTTTAAATAAGTTTTCACTTTAATAATACAATTTATTATTAATAATTTATTTGATATTTTTATGCGAGCTAAAATTTTAGAATTATGTTGATAGTAATAGTATTTTCTTAAAGTTGACTCTAGTGATAAATATTGAGAAATTATTTTAATGCTAGATCACGAGTCTTATATGTCATTACATTTGAATATCACTGAAGCTCAGATCACAAGTCAAATATATCACAACATTTCAATATTTCAATATCAAACATATTTCATATATTTTTAATATCTTACTTAAATATCACCCAACATCACAAATAAATATCAAATATTTTCCATCTATTACTCTTACCATACACTTTCACAAATCAATTCAAACTTTTCACATCATATTCTCTCTCCTCTCTCTTCACATTCAAATCTTTCACATCATATTCTCTCTCCTCACATCACATTCAAATCTTTCACATCATGAGGGCAATTTAATCTTTTAGTTCATAAACTCATGTCACTCATATTATCTCATATTCAAATAGTGAACAGTGCAATATCTTCATAGATCGTCATATATCGCCTTCCTGATCTGACCCTAAATCTTACATATCATATATATATTCAATATCATACCTAAATATCATCAATTATCATATATCAATATCAAATACTTTTCATATACAACTCTTACACATATACACTCTCACAAATCAATTCAAACATTTGACATCATATTCTCTCTCCTCTCTCCCCTCCTCACATTCAAACCTTTCGCATCACATTCAAATCGTCTTTTAGTTCATAAACTCATATCATCTCATATTCAAATAGTAAACAGTGCAATATCATCATATATCGTATTCATGATCACATTTCATGTTATATAAGAATACAGAATATACGAAATATATACAATCACTTATCAAATATCACACACTTATATCACATATGTCACTATCTATAAAATTTACTTTCCATCTATTACCCTTATATCTCTATCATATATAAAAATTATTATCTTTAGGGTTAATCTTATTTTAGGCCCCAATATTTTCGTGAGATTTTGAAATAGGTCCCCAGGTCTCAAAAGTTTCTAAATGGGCCCTAATATTGCATTTTTGTTTCGAAATAGGGTTTTTTTTACGGATTAGTTAGAAATCTAACGAAATTCAACTCACGTGCATAACATGTGAGTTTTGAAGGGGCTTTTCTGTCATTTTATCTCTATATAAGTTTAGGACTTAAATTGAAATTTATCAAAATAAATCTTAATATTTTTTTTCAAATTAAATTAAATTTTAATTAGAATTAATTATAATTAAATGTAATACTTGGTTAAAAATTAATTAACATTTTTAAAAGTTAACTATAAATTTTAAAAGTTAATTAATACCTAATTTAATAATTCCTTAATTAATTAATCCTAATTCTAATCTTAATTAATCATAATTTCTACCTTAATTACATTAACCTTAATTCTTACCTTAATTAATTAGCCCTAATTCTTACCTTAATTAAATAACCATCAATTAACCCTAATTCCTACCTAAATTAAACCGCCACACCCATCCACCAGCATTTCGCCATCTCCACCACCCCTATTGCGCCACCACCACTCAAACCATTCATCCAAACCCCGAAATCACCGCCACCCCTCCCATGCCAAACCCACCACTCGATTACCCCCTTTTGCATAACACTTTGAAACTCAATATCAATGGCGGACTCCAACTTCGAATTCCTCACGTCCTCATCACCGACGGCTCCAGCGGCATCGACCTTTCTCTCGCCCGTCGCATTGCCTCTGAGGGCTAGAGTCAAATCCTAGCTATAGCAACCTCGAGATGCTTGAGGAAGAGAGGTAGGCGATCTGTCTCTCCACCGGTGAGGGCGAGAAAATGGGAGATCTGAGCAGAGAAAGAAAGCCATAGTAGAGAGTGGGCGAAAAAGAATGATAAGGAGAAGTGGGGAAATTTTGGGTTGGAGTGATGAGGAAGGAGAAGAAGGTTATGGTAGGAGATCTGGTGGTTGTGGTAGGAGAGAGAGAGAGCTGGGTTGAGAGAGAAAAGAGGAGAGAGAGAGAGAGACGGAGGAGATCAGGGAGACGCAGGTGGGGGTATGAGAGGGAGAGAGAAGGATTGGCTTTTAATTAATTTTTTTTGATAAATTTTTCAATTTAGACCCTGAATTTTATGTGAATGCAAAATGACATAAAGCCCCTTAAAAACTCGCGTGTTATGCACGCGAGTTGAATTTCGTTAGATTTTTAACAAATCCGTTTCGAAACAAAAATGCAACATTAGGGTCCATTTCAAAACTTTTGAAACATGGGAACCTATTTCGAAATCCCACGAAAATATTGAGACCTAAAATGAAATTAACCCTTATCTTTAAAAACTCTTTTATTTTACACCGTTCCCCAAATTTTTTTTGTGCAAGGCCGAAAAATGGATTTCACAGGGGTGGTTGTGGGTCCCTTGCATTATACCACCATCGGCATCCCCTGTTTTGATCGCAAAACTCATAGCCGAATTCAAACCTGTTTACTGTAGTAGTACATAATTCATTGCTTGATTAGCTGATGTGTTGTACATGGCAATCCACAGATAATCTCGTTGTTGTTCCCAAGTTTTTACTACAGCCGAACAAAGCCACCTGAATCGTTGACTGTAGGTGAACGCTTGCCAAATTCTCGAGTTTGTAATTATTACCTATGTTCTCAAACCAACAACCCGACTGACCCTCATTTCCTAATTTGCCCTGCTACACCCTCTTAATGGCCTACTTTAGAAATTTACCCCAACTCCCATTTTTCGCTGTACCCAATTTAATCTCCATCCCATCGGTGTACTGGGTTTGTGCTCTTTGTCCATTTAAGGAACCATCGTTAGCACTTCAAATCCAGTGCCTCTAATATCCTTCAGTTCCACAGCAACATTTCCTCTATCCCGGAGTCACCTCGGAGTTATCGATTGAAGAGGAAGAGGCACACAAAATCCCGTACTGTTGAGAGATTCAGTGATAACTACGGGTCGATGTCATAGATCCATCCAGTATGTATCCCCTCTATTCCTTGTTTAACCGTGATTCTTATTTTTCCAACATTCTTGTCGGGGAGTTTCAACTGTGTATTCGCTTAATTGACTCCTATCTGACCAATAGTAGAAATGATTGTTAACATATTGTTCGTTACCTCATTCGGCCCTTTCTGATTTCGGATCGATTTCGTTTCAATTTTTTGGGGCAAATGCTATAATAAGTTAAGTTCAATGTTAATGATTGGTCACAAGTGTTTCGCTGCGATTTTTGGCTATAATCTTAAGTTGCAGTAAAGTAATTTGGTAGCTTCATTTATACGTACGATTGAACCTCAATTATCTTAGGTAATGTAGATGCAGTAATTGTTTATAAATTGGTTGATGGTTTCCAATATAATCTGCGGGTTTCATGTTATAATTATATAATTACACCTAAAGGTCTTTCTTTTCGTTGATTCGTAGTCCAACATGTATCCGCCGGAGTGGGATGAGGACAATGTAGGTTATGGCAACACCGATATCACGACCTCACAAATGCCGTCGCAGTTTTATGGTGATCCTAATCAGGGTTTTAGAGTGCCCATACCAAACCAAAATACTAGTAGGTTCAGGCCCGCCTTGTCCATTAATCCCCCTGATTCTTCATTTAACACCCGGCGTCCCCTCCAAAATAAGGGTGGTAAAGGCAAAGGAAAAAAAAAGGGATGACAATGCTTTTAAGCCTAATTTCTAGGGGTGCAACGGATCAGTTTGGTTCGGTTTGGGGTATAAACCGCAAGCCGAATCGTATCCTATCGGTTTGGAGAATTTCAAACCTAAATCGAACCGCCAAACTAAACCGAATCAATAAACCGCGGTTCGGTTTATCGGTTTAGAAATTTTTACAAATAACTAAATATAACATAAGATTTATAAAAAAAAATTAAAAACAAACACTATATTTAATACTAATAGCCTATGATTATAATAAAAATTAAAATATAACTCAATTATATTGTTTGTTTACATAATAGTTAGCACAATATAACTTTAAAATAATAAAATTTATAAATTCATCATAATAGAATTAAATTAAATTTAGCATATAATTATTATTCTATTATATATAATTAAAAAGAGTGTATATAAATATAATATTAAAATAAGAGGGATTTATATAAAAATATACATATATATTAGATATCGGTTTGGTTTGGTTCGGTTCGGTTTGATATTTTTTCGAACCGTAACCGAATCGTTGTCGGTCGAAACCAAACCGAACGTCGGTTTGGTTTGGTTCAGTTTGGTCGTCGGTTTGGGCGGTTTGAACTTATGCCCCTACTAATTTTTATACCGGTAGTGGCCCTGTGTTCACTACAGCAATGACTGAATATCTCCTAGAACTTATGCTTAAGAGGTAAAAAAATCCAAGAAGGCCTAATGAGGGGTGATACATGCAAGTGCACTCCCCGAGATTACTGAAGCACTGAATGCTAAGTTCAGGACGACTTTATCCGTTAATTCTGTCAAGACCAAGCGGAGTAGAATTAAGATGGAATATTCCGACTTTCTGACGTTGAAGCACAATATATATGATTGGTATGGGGTGGAATCATGTTTTGGACATTCCACAAATGGATGATGATTGGTGGAATAATATGGCAAAGGTATACGCTGTTATCAATTATAGCTTTTTACAACTCACTCAATAATATTACTCCCTATAGCTTCATAACCATATATTTCATCTCTTATCTTTGTAGGCAAAAAAAGATCTGTGCATATTTAGTTATCACCCTCAATCATATTTCTTCTTACATTTACTTGCCACATATTTTGAACCTGTTCCTAGTAAAAGTTGTCCTTAAGTGGATATCAGTTGATCAATGGTATGTGTAGGTACGAGACATTGCCGCACTTTGACACACTGCACCAGATATTTGATGGGCAAGTGGCGACAGGAGAATACTCCACCAGCTCAAAGGGCAATCCTGTTACCATGGGCAGCCAACAAACCGAGATTGCGGCTGGTGGTGGGAGTGGTGGAATAGGTTTTGATCTAAATGGTAATCCTGAAGAAGTCCCACAACCATTCCCTGCGACTTCCCCTTCGGAATAGACCAAAAAAAATAAAGCAAAAAAAGTGGTGGCCGTAATGAGGCTTTGATGAGTGTACTGCAGTCTTTGCAAGAAAGCAATAATGCCAAGACTGAGGGACGTCTCCTTAGAAGTCAGATAACTTCCGGGTCTGTTTCTTTGGGTGAAGGTCTAACTCCAACCATTGATGAATGCATGGCACTTTTGTGTCAGCTTCCAGAAATTGATGATTACTCGATGCCACCAGTCGTAGGCAATTCACATTCATCCCGGATGAGAAGCGGCGACGCATGTGGGTTTTATACCACCATGGTAAGGCTGAACCTGTACCTAAACAGCCATCGTTGGACCATGATACAAACAACACCGGGTTATAGTGGTTGAGTTATTGAGGACACCTTTGCGTATGCCCAACAATTCTTCTTCATCAGTAATCCTTTACTTAGGTACTGTTGTGTGTGTAGTACTTATTTAGGAATAATGGGGGATGTCCTTTGTAGCGTCAATCCTTTGGTGGCTAATAATTGACAACCCCTCTTACGGATGGATATGTTTATTTATTATAAAGCTATTGGCTTTTTTGGAAACCAGGGTTTTCATTATTTAGGGCAGTTGAAACCAGATGGCTTGTATGACATCTTAGATTATTTACCGAAATTCATTTGTTCTATAAAGATGGCGTTTAGGAAGCCTCAATCGTCTATCCTCTTGTATGACAATGTATTTGTATCTCTATTTACTATTAATCTTGTCTTTTTAGGCGTAGCTTCACTGTTGTGTACTTTTCTTCTATCGTTTTTAATACAAATTTAGTAGGTTTAACATGTTTCATGTAAGATTTGACCATAGAAAGTGTGTATTTTAATCATGTGGGATCAACCATATAGAAATAACCTTCTAGGATTGTAGGTTGGCAGCCATATTACAACTCCTTCGACTTTAGTGTGTGCAGTACCTCCTATATTTAATTTGTAACTCGACACCTAGTGGAAATTTTAGCATTTTGGGAATGGAAGATTGGGACTATAATGATCCACCTGAAGGAGACTCGTCTTCCAGCTTAGACGATGATAGTGATGATGCCATTCAAATAGTTCTTCTGCAGTTGATGGGCAAATTCTGGTTTGATAAAGAAACTCAGCACACTTCCAAACTACATGGTCACGAATGGATGGCTGAGTTAGTAGAAGGTCACAGTGGGCGCATTAAAAACATGCTACGGATGAGTAATGAATGTTTCATGTCACTATGTATCCATTTAGTGGAAAATGGATATTACTCTTTCGATGAACGTCAAAAGATTTCTGTAGAGGAATCTGTGGCCATCTTCATTTTATTGCTAGCTAGCTAAGACACGCAATTGAAATGAAGAAGAAGAGAATTGCTGGGAAAACTCCATGTAATTTATGCTCAGATCAGAAATATGATATCGTGCGATATTTGATTTTAATATTTGATATGTAAAGTGAAAAAGTAGGAGAGAGATAGAAAGAAAATGGTGGAATCTATGATATGTAAAGTGAAAAGATAGGAGAGAGATAGAAAGAAAATAATGTGACTTCAAATATCAAATATTAAAGAAATCAGATTCATAATCTAAGCATTAATCAAAAGCATGCAAAGTTTACACCTTCGAATCAAAGAGGAGAACATAGAAGATTGTTCATCCTTTACAAACCTAAAGATACTAACCCAACGCTTAACCAGTCTTTATATACTAATCAACCCAATAACCAACTAACTAATCGAGTGAAAAACATAAACTGCTACAAACTTATTACAAACTTGAAGTTTAACTAATAGCTTGAAGGCCCCTTGCAAGTCATCTGGCTATTTGATCACGACTAAGCTCGAAATCCACTCCGACTACGGTTTATTGATGCTGCAGGAATTGAATGGACGAAACAAAGTTCGGAAGTTAATTACTGATAGTAAAAAGTGGCCATAAATTATGAAAAATTTATGTTGTCGATGAAACTTGGGTTCAGAGGTCATAGATGAAGTATCTGCGTCCTGATTGGGTGTTCCACCGTCGGCATCATTAGTTGAGTCACTTTTTGGCCACGATTGTATCTTCGTTGGTTGCCGGTGACTCATGATCAGCGTCATAAGTGGGATCGTCGGAAGGAGATTGGACAAAATCGTGAGATGGTTCTATGGACTCGCGCTCTGAGGACTCGGTGTCAACGAGATCAATGTGAATTAGCTTTCAGTAATCGATCTCTTGCAAAAAATCTTCCTTATTTTCTTCTTCCAATTCAAAGTCATCTTCGCCTGAGACATCATAATTTGATTCGTAGCCCAAACTAACGTCGTCAATCTCTTCTTCCATTGACGGCTCACTATTAGTCGAGAAGATGATAATCACTTGTGGTGGTGAGTTTCGTTTTTTCCGTTTATCTCTTATAAACGGGTAACCGTCTAGACTTGGAATCCACCGACGATTGTGGGCAGGACGGGGCCGAAAACAGCATGGAGAAATCTTGTTCCTGGGCATATTGCGTATGAAATTTTCAGGGCGCAGGGAGCGAACACTCGACCGGTTGAATTTTGGTGGGAAAGCCAATTTCCACACCAACTTGAGATTTAACTATGAAGGAGGGAGTGTTAAATGGGACGGTGGGTAATTGCCTTGGAGGCCTACCTATTAGCCCCCTCACAAACTGGATCATTTAAAGAAGAATGTACACATTTGTCGTTATTAAAACTCAAATACTTTTATAACCTTTTTGGACAAATGGTTTCAGAATAGGGTACGATCGATGAAATAAAAACACACATTTCTGTATCTTATGTTAAAAGATGTAGCCCTCTGAAATGTAAATAATTTAAAATCATAGATTCGAATAACAATGTTCTTAATTTTTTCACATGTTATGGGTTTATGTTTTAAAAGTACTAACCCTTGTGCATGTAAACTGTATGGCCTCAGGAAATATTTTGCATTTATAAAGATTCTGCATTTCACATATCACACGTCCACTTATAGGCCACCTCTACCATCTCACGCACATCCAACGTTTACCGATTTCCAGCCCATACGGAACACTGATAAATAGGTTACATAAAACATACGATGAAAAACCAAAATACATACTGAACGAAAATTAATACAACATGGGATAATTAATTGAGCAAAAATAGGATCTCGAAACAGACCTCACGACTAAACACCACAAATACAAATCTTAGTTTATCAGTTAAACCTCACGACTAACTCTGCTCATTGCCACATCCGCTGCCATTTTGCAGAGATTTCTTTTTCTTTTTCTCGCTCCAACGAACGCTATGATGAGGGAATGAAAGGGAGGAGAAAAGAGAAGAGATATGGAAGGGAGTAGAACCGTGGGGGGGAGGTGACGGGTGGTCAATGCTTACGCTCCAGTCAACAAATAATGTGAGAAATACATATTTACCCATTTTTCGAATTATTGAAAATGGTCAATTAACTGAATTTGGACAGAATTATCCCATCGATTTCATTTAGGAGGTTAATTGGGATAAATTAATAATTTGGGGTATCATATGGATCAAATTTGAATCTGGGGGTAACTTGAAGTTTGATGGATACTTTAGGGGCAGAATTTTTTTTTTTGCCGCTAATTTAATACGATTTAAGTTTCGCGTACCGTTTTCGAACATACCGGTCAATATACACTAGTACCGGTTAGTACCGGCGAACATACCGGTCAATATACACTAGTACACACCAATACGTGCAAAAATATTTTTTACACGAATGCCCGACCGAAAATGCACGGTGCGGATGTCTTGTAGCTCAATGATAAAAAGTTACAGTTGAATAGTATAATGCTATGATGAAATGATAAATAGTTGAAACATCATTTTAATTTATTCGTATATTGATAGTTTTAATTCATCGTAACATTATACCATTCAACTGTAACTTTTTACCATTGACATGCAAACGTCCGCATATGCGGGCGGACTAAAAATGAAATTACTTGATGAAAACTTTTACAAAAATACATTCGTTTCGCTTCATTTTCACATATTAATTGCATTCTAAATTTTTTTAGATATTTAAAATTTTAATTTCCAAATTGAATTGAATAGGTTGATATTTTAAAGCATTTGATTGGCTATTATGTTTTAAATTACTATATTTATGAAATTTAAATCTTTTTAAAATATGTAAATTATCAATTTCAATCATCTATGATACGAATTAATTGGGTTTTACGGTAATCAAATGCACCATCATGAATCGAAATTAAATAAACTATAATAAGTTACTTTTGGAACAATTTTGATAGCAAAAATGGAACACCTCACATATTTCTGCTTTATAGGGTTGAAAATATGATGAAATTATGGAGTAATAGCTATTCCCTCTTTCTCTTTTATTTTGTTCAGGGTACAAAAATCCAATGTTTAAAAATTGTCAGTAAAATCATTAAAATTTCATGCATAATATTTATTTTTTTCATAATTTTCCCTTTTTGCAATAAATATTTTAAAGAAGTTAAAAGGTTAACAACTCTTCAATATATGAATTTAAAAAAAAAAAAGAACATTTAATGCTACTAAAAATATGAAGTGACAAAAATAATTGAGACAGTCAGAGATAAAAAGTTGACCAAAAAAAAAAAAAAATTTAAAAGTGACGGAGGGAGTAATTATTTGTGAACAAATAAGAACAGAAAAACTCCAATTTACTGGGCATTATTTGTGAACCCGTTGTTAGGGTTTTCTTTCGTTTGACCCGAAACATACTGATTGCCATTTGACGACACATCCGGTGTCATTTGTCAATTGCTTTGATTTATACATAACATGGGGGAAAAGAAGCACTACAGATCCACGGCGATGAACACAACAAGCAGATCAGATATGAAATGAGAATCGAGATTTTCCGTCTTATTTGATATCTCATCTCCTGACGGGACAAAAGAACCCGACACATGAACTGATCGTCCATTTCTACATGTGAAATTCGATTTTCAAGAACAACAGCATTTATAGGATAAAAATGCCCTGATAAAAGCTGAAATTATCCCTCCATGTGTCCATCAGTCTCCACCCATCCTCACACCCACCATAATGTACTCTGATTTTAACATTAGAAATTGTAAGAAGACAGCAATCTAGGAGATCAAGATCTGGGCTGTGTTTATCAAAGGGGATTTCATGAAATAAAAGTAACACCCATAAATTAAGAAACTCTGAGAAAACAACTGCATATCGTCTAGATATTGAAATAGAACAACCAACTGTACTTTTTCTCATCATAAAGCATACACGCAATTTCTGGCATGTTTCACAAAAGGGCCAGAAACTATATATATCTATCTAGCAAACATTTGAGAACATACTCATCTATGTACGAAATTGCTAGTATGCGGACGCTTACGAGTATTTGGTAAAAAGTTATATTTTTTGGTAAAAAGTTATAGTTCATTGGTAAAAGGTTATAGTTCAATTATCATATTATCTTAAAATGAATTGTTACGATGATATGATAATTGAACTATAACCTTTTACCAATGAACTATAACTTTTTCCCAAAAAACTATAACTTTTTACCAAATACTCGTAACCGTCCGCATATGCGGTGCGAACGTCCGCCCAGTAGAGGGGTCGATCTAGGTAAAGTTGCAACCTACCAAATTAATTATCAGCTTCACATCAACTGACAAACTTCCCACTGCTTTTTCGGCATATGACCTACAAGGAATAAGTAGCAAGCAAACCACACAAACAAGTAGCAAGAACAAGACTCAAGATAAACCTCTCTACTGAATCATTCAATAGTTGATATGTACAGCAAAAACTGATTGCAACATCCAAACTTCCACCAACTCATTAGCCTTACCAAAGAAAGAAAAACTATAAGAAACCAAAAGTGTTTATTTTCCCCCATCATCTATACAAGTTAGGGATCTTTGTAACCTTCAAATGACATCAAAAGTTTGGAAAGCTATAATCCTTCAAACTTCCCAAAAATACACTCGAAGGTATCCCACCTAACCAGGGTGACTTGGAGCTATCCTATTCTATGTAGTCACAATAGTAAAAACGAAGATAGAAACTACATCTTCGTAGGAGCTTCGGATACTTTGTATGTATCCGCGGTTATCATACCTAGCCACAAACCAGGGAACAGAGCCTGCAGAAAATGAAACAAGCATAAAAATGTGTGAGATTAACACTAATGGATTCACCGATCATCCTAAAAGAAAGTCAATAAATGATGGAAGCAAGTCTAAACTGAACTAATTCAGCAAAAGCAACATGTAATTCAACCAGCAGTTCCAATCAACAATCAATTTGATTTAATTGTGCTACCGACAGTTTTTAGTTCATCCCTTCATCTAGCCAATGCCAAGGAATGAAACATATGCGAGGTAGATTATACGACTCCTGACTACAGTTGCTACTGACCAGAATAACGCAAAAGTGCATACAACAAGTAAATTCACCCTACACACAGAAATCTCATCGGAGAGAAGTGAAATGCTAAACCAGAAAGTGAATACTCAACCGATCCTTGTTCACCCTATAAGGGGGGAGTAATCGAAGTATTTGAACAGAACTCATATCAGCCCGGTCTTTGTTCCAATCACTTGGGGTTGTCTATTATGAAACGCAGCTAAAACACAATTATCACATGACAAATGCAGATCTAAGCATTAAAAAATCATGAGAAAGCACATCAAAATGAATCCAGGCAGATCTAATCAAATGAAAGAAACTCACATCAAGCGTTCTCTGCACAGTCTTGTGTCTCTTCTTAGGCCTCCTGGAAGGCTTGAAACCAGTCAAAGCGTACAAATCCTCTTCAATCTCGTCCCGAGAGAGCGCTATCGAAAACTCCTGCCTCTTTTCCTTCTTTTCAACACTCCTGTTCCCTCCCAAGTCACATACTTTCTCCACACCTTTATTCTCCTGCAACAATAACCCACCATTTTTAAGCACTTCCCCACCATTTCTTTGCTTGTTTAACGGCCTCCTAGGTCTCAAATTCCAAGTCTTAGGCAGCAAAGATTCTTCGTCCTCCGCGGCTGCCGCTGACGCGTCGGCTTCCGCTCCAGCCGATGCGGTGGTTGACTTTTCTTGACCGTCTTCTGTAATAGTTTCATCCAGCTTGTTCTTACGGAAACGAATACTGATCTTTGATCTTTTCCCTTTCTCTGTAGCCAGGACAAATTTCGGGTTTGGGTCCGACTCGGACTCGGAATCGCGCATCGGGGATTGTCTGGTGGTCGAAGAATCGAAGAAGGGAGAGTGTCTTCCGGCCGGAGACGGTTGTCGGCGGGAAGCACAGGAGGGAGAACGGTGGCGGCGGAACTCGGATTCGGACTCGGATTCACGGAGCGGGGATTGCCTGGATAATGAATCGAGCAAAGGAGAGTGCCTCCGGGGAACGTAAGACGGGGGGGAGCTCTGTCCACGGGGAGCATCGGAAGGAGAAGAGTTTGGAGGCGGCGGGGGAGGAGGAGGAGGTGGGGTGGAGAGGCGGGTGCGGGGAGTGGTGTGGTTTTTCTTCCAGGTTAAGTGGTGGGGTAGGGAGAAGTTGTGTAGCGGCTGGGATTTGGCCGGAGCAGGTGACGCCATTGACGCCGTCGTTTATCTGATCACCGATCGATCCAAGAACAAAAAAAAAAAACCCAAGAAGGGAAAGAAATATGGGATTCACATATAACAAGTAGTAAATCGAGAACAGAACAAGTATAGGATGGAGTGAAGATTTATCATAACCATTAACAGTAACAACAGAAGAAGGAACGGTGTAAATCGAGCAGAAGACGAAGGGAACTTGAGAGGGCAAAGAGATTGGATGGATCGAATAACAAACAGAGGCACGGAATGGAATCAGGGAAGGAATGGCTTGGAGAAGAGGAGAGGGAAGGAGGAGAATGAGGGCAAGTTTTGGGTTTATTTGTTTTTTTCTTTATGTTGATGAATATGATGATTATGTTTATACAAAAAGGACGACGACGGTTTGTGACGATACTGGCCTTCTCGTTTTTGCCTCTTTTGCCCCCCCCTCTTTCTTTCTCCTGACTTTCTTTTTTTTTCCTTTAATCTTTTTTCGCTGTATTTATTTATTTTATTTTTGCCTTTTTTGGATGGTCTACTCCATCATCCATGTATATGCTACTACAGATCTGATTATAAATAATATTAAGTGATATAATACTATTCACAATATAAATATAAAATAATATGGATGATATGAGTTTATCAAATAAAAGATTAAATTGCCTCCATGATATGAAAGATTTGAATGTAATATGTGATTTGAAAGGTTTGAATGTGAGGAGAGAGAATGTAATGTGAAAGGTTGGAATTGATTTGTGAGAGTGTATATGTATAGTGGTAATATATAAAAAGTGTTTAATATTGATATACTAGTGAATGCCGGCACGACTTTCCTTTTTTTTTTTTTCTTTTTTTCTTTTGAGCTAGCAGTTCAAAAAAAGAAAAATTAAATAAAGAATAAAGGAGGCAAAAGTAAGAAATTTGGAAAAGAATTTAAAGGGTGCTACTGTTGACATTGTCCTATCGTTAAATAGTTGAATAAATAGTAAAAGACCACTTGATCTTATATTATAGATGATATTTGATGATATTTGTATATGATATTGAAAATATATGTAAGATATAATAATATTCAAATATAATGATACGTAAGACTTATAAGATTACCTTGGAAAACTGCAAATTCAGATACCACTTGCAACAATTTCCCAATCTTTTTTGTATCTTTTGTTTTCCCCTCATTTTCAACAAATTATTTTTCCATAAATTTTCATTTTTCTCATTAACTGAAGCTGACTCTCTGTCTCTCTCTCGAAATCGCGATTTGGTACCCATGGTGGTGTGAAGCACAACGTGGAATGCTTGCCACGTCAATTTGATTTAACGTCTAACAATTTATTGAGGGGAAAAAAGAAATTTAACCCCTCATTGGATTGTGATCATCAAACCCAAACTCAATATCGATGTGACGAGCATCTCACAAAAGGCTTCACGACACCATGAAATACTCAACACCATGGGTTTCGGTTTCTTCTCTCTAACCTTTGAGCGGATTTGAACACATCAACGACTAGAAAACTTAGCCAATTAAGCAAAAGGAAGCTACAAGCTTTGCAAGCTCCAATAGTATGTGAATTGATGATCCATCATCGGAATTTTTTTTCTTCTATTTTTCTTTTGATGTGATGTTTGATGAAAATAGAGAGACAGAGAGTGATTGTTGTGAGTTGACATGATATTTGATATAACATAAAGAAGTAGATACAGGAATATGTAAAAATAGTAGATAGGAGAATAAAAACATTGTTTTTCAAACAAACTTAAAAAAAAAATAGAAATAAGGGCGTTACCTGGCGTAAATGACTACCCGTTTTATTAATAATAAGAAAATGTACATTGAGGATGACTATCAAGTGGCTCACTTGATATAGCCGAACCTCTAAAATTACATCCCTTCCTAAGGAAATACTCAAGACATAAAATTAAAGCTATTGTCTATAATGGAAAATGCCATATGAATCTTGAGCCATGGCAATCTCCTAACATCTCTAGCTAGGAAGGTAAGCTTCGTGGATGAACCGACAACTTGCCTGGGTTACCTGAGCATGAGCAGCAAGCCTATCTGCGGGCTTATTGATTTCTCTGTACACATGAGTTAATTTATAGTTGCCAAGCAATCTTATGCAGTCTCTTACCTCGTAAGTGTATTGCCAAGGGATATG
>JAOWAN010040800.1:0-15523 GCA_028566635.1 Lobelia cardinalis | reverse complement strand
AAGCCAAAGCCGATGCCGGGGCCAGAGACGAGGCCCCTTAGGCGCTCTCGAAAATTTTCGAAGCGTTATGAGTCAACGCAATCACCGAGTCACTGTCGCGGTCTTATCCTCGCGTCGGCCACCTAGTCCTCATTCCTGACCTCCCTCATTCCTGACCTCCCACGATACCTACTCAATCCGGATCACCCCCAAAGCCAGACCTCCCCCACAATTCGGACCGAAGATAGCAAAAAGTACAAGTCAATTAGCGAGAATCTGAGTGCTCAATAGCGGGGTTAGGATCATCTGGTGATCAACACTTAGCGAGATATTTGGAGTATAACTCCATGACTTGCGACCATACTCGTGCTCGGCATGCGAGCTCAGCGGTATAAGGGGATGTGAGTCTCCCCTGGCACGAGGGAAACAATTGCGCGCAACGTGGGCCTAATTATCTATTTACCAAGGTGTGTGCGGGCAGCGACCATAAACCCATGACGACCACATTATAGCTCAACGTTATGCTTTGAGATATTCAGGTCGAAACCACCCCATTAGTCGTCACCCAACCCTACTCGAGATTTGGCGAGCAACATTGGCAACCTACATAGCTCGAGGCCTTGCGAGCAACATCGACTATCGGCCTTGCTCGAGATATTGCGAGCACGTCGACCACTATGACATTATGCGAGCACTTCTGCTCGACAATCCGTGTCAATCTAGGAGAATCTCCTCCAATTAATGCAGAATATCTCAAGAAGATAATTTCTTATTATAACTCCAAGTGAATTACCTTATTGGAGAGCAAATAAAATCCTTGCCAAAATATATTTCCATGTAAATCAGGAAGGCGACTGGATTCCTTCTCAAGCAAGGATTAGGAGTCCTCAAATCCTATAAATAGAGTCCTACCCCCGTAGGCATAAGGTACGCTCTCATACGCAATATTTTGCCCATAAACTCTCCTATGACTATGCTCTTGTTTTCTCTCTGAAACTTGGTGCTTACTCTCACACCGGAGCAGTTTAGCGGGAAACCTCCCCCCCTCAGAGTCGGTGTTCTTGTCTTGCAGGTTAGCCGTCGTGACTGACATCAGCCGTCGCCTAGTTCGACGTTGCCCCCGAAAAAAGTGTGCATAATCAATAGCATTAATAATTATTATTAATTTAAATTTAAGCTATTTTATTATAATTATTATGCAATATTCATTTTTATTATTACTAAATATTTCAATTAATTTACTATCGGTTATATTATTATTAAGTTACTATTATTGTTATTGTAATTTATCATTCATTAATTGACATTATAATTATAATAATAATTTAATATGAATACTAATATAATATAATACTATGCAATATTATTTTTTAATAAATTAATAATTTAATTTATTCTTAATTGTATCATTATAATATTATTTTTATTTTTATCACAATTCGTTATTTAGTGATATTGCTTATAATTATAATTTAATATAATACGAATATTATCATCTACTAATTGTTAAAAATATATGATTAAAATTTTAATTAACAATTATAATTAATATAATTAATACTACTACATGTACTTAATTATATCAATCATTCTTTTAATAAACTATTTAAATAGTATTAAATTATAATTATATTTACGTACTTAATTATATCAATCATTCTTTTAATAAACTATTTAAAGAGTATTAAATTATAATTATATTTATGATACATAAATATAGTAGTATTAATTATTTTTATTTTTATCACAATTTGTTATTTAGAGATATTACGTATAATTATAAGTTAATATAATACAAATGCTATCGACTATTAATTGTTTAAAAAATATGATTATACAATTAAAATAATTAATACTACTATATGTACTTAATTATATCGGTCATTCTTTTAATAAACTATTTAAATAGTATTAAATTATAACAAAAATATATTTATTATTAGATTATATAAATTGAAATAAGTTAATATTCATTTTTGCTAATTATCAATATTCATTAATATAAATATTCTTAATTCTTAAATATTTTAAATTAGTATTAATTAATGTTAGTTATTTTTCTTATTTTAGTAATAATTCTTACTTGTTACTATATTATCAAATTATCATATTATTATTGACTCCTATTATTTATTTTGATATTATTAGTGATAAATATAATGTTATTAAACTAGTTACTATTTATTTATAAATATTTCTTATTAATATTATTTAGTTATAATAAAAATAATAATTTTATTAATTACTAATTAAATTGTTTATTATCATTGTTATATTTATATAAGTAGTAGATATTATTACTATATATATATTCATATTTTTTTAATATTTTAATTATTTATTACAAATTATAATCATTTATATATTTATACATCATTACTGAAAAGGTTAATTTGTTCATAAATTTTTTTTAACAATGTTAAGATGGTCATTTTATTTCATTCCGGTGGAATTTTTATGATGAAATTGATATGATAAATTCCTTGATTGGAAGGAATTGATCATTCCAATGGATTACAATTCCATCTGAAAAATGAACCAAATGCGCAAAAAAATTTGGTCAAACGGATTTGGGCATTCCATTCCCCCTCAAAATTTATGAGGGCGTGTACTCATGGTCAGCATGATTAGCAAAACCTATATCCATTAGTACATGTCCCGATTAAGAATACAAGGCGGGACAATAGCTTGCAAAAAAAGGCTCAATGGGAGGATTTCTAAATCAGAAACACACCTGTAGATGTCATCTACAAGTTTAGCTACATCTTCCTTTCCAACTGCATTCTTCTTTGCCCACATTCCGGAAACTGCTGAAAATGACGTGCAATTCATTACCCAGCGAAGCCAGGTTATCCGAAATGAAAGTAAAAGAAGAATTTACAAAGTCATGAGGAAAGCACATTAAGGGAGTGCAGAAACAAAGAGGCACGGTAAGAACCACAGTAACAAAGCACACAAATCAAAAGACAGTGAACTAATCAAAATGCTGGGTTCATGGGACCCTAGAATGAAAGAAGAATTGCAAGAGTTTAACATGGAAAAATACATGAAATGCCACCCTAATTAAATGAAGTGAAGTATCAAAAGAAAATTTCTCCATAACAAAGAATACCATGCACTCTAGTTTAGAGTCAAGATTAAAACTTGAAAACTCAAATGTGCAAATGCAAATATGTACTTGCCACAGCAGGGCACATGTGCAATGGGCTGTCTGTCTAGGAAATTAGCCCCCCTCCGCAGAAGGGAGGGGGTTTGAGGAAGAAAAACTGAAAAGCTACATAACCTCGTTTCAAACACCTTACACGAAATCAAGGGTGAGAATTGAAATGACACATTTATTTACTATGATGACTAAAGGGAGGGGAAAAAGGATGGTTCATTCATCACTTTATAGATGCTTGTCAGGTGGCAATCAGAAATCATGTTCATGTTTAAATGTGAGGTTTTCAATAATGTAGGAAAGAACCACAAGGCTGCAAACTAGCTGGGGAGGGACGAGGTTCATCTATAGACGAATATTGAAGACAAACAATCTAGCTATGTCATCATATAATGTCATTTTAATACCAACTATATTAATTACGAAATCACTTCAACTCCTTGTCTTTAACAAGTTTCAGTACAACCTGAACTGGACCTTTACAAGTTTTAGCAAGAGTGAAAAGTATGGTGAGCCTTTCTTCTAGAAAGATTATATCAAAGAACAGCCAGCTAATTGATAGTAAAAATAATTTGTCCCGTCACCTTCACAATCAACATTGAGGAAATTATTTTACCTCTTTCATCCGCGAGAATAGCTAAAATACGTTCAACAAGGTCCTACATCAAAAATAAGTGTACAGCAGTTTCAGAATTCAGAAAACATATCCCTAAATGACAGCCTAACTAAGGCAGCAAAGAAGAAAACTACAAACAGAAAATAAACATCCATTTAATTAATCAATAACTTAATTTTCAAAAATTAGCCACAGGGGAACACAGGAGAATTCATCCTGCATAATACTGCACGCAGCAAGTATTTTAAGCATATGTAGACGGTGGACCACACAAAAGAATGTCAGAGAGAAAAACATGAATGTGAAACAAGAGTTGAAAACAGCGATAAAACCCCAGCAGATCTGAGCAACTGTTAATTGTTTGAAACTGAACAAGCAACAAAAAGCAGCCAAATGAAAAAAACACGAGACTGCCAGATAGCAAGACAGAGAAACAACGTAGAGGGAGCAAGTTAGCATGCTCCATTGATAAACTTAAATTGAAAGTTTTATAGAGAAAAAAAGGAAGGAAAGAAAGGAAACTACGATCCTCAAATTACAAATGACAGACCACTTCTTTCTCTACAAGGATTAGGATTGACCAAATGTCTCAATAGGTTTCCATGAATTTTCAAGTCGATAATAAGTGGGTGCAATATACACATCTAAATAGATTTAACTGCAAGGTTAAACACGATAAATAGCCGGTACTCTATAAAATAGCAAACCTGCTTTTTCCCTTGCTTTGAAAGACCTAGCTGAGTAAGGATGTCCTTTAGCTCCTTTATCCGAAAGTATGCCAACTTTTCCTAAAAGAGAGCATATAACTTATTAAATATTTGTTGCCCAAAATGAAATCAACTCGAATACATGGCCCATACTAGCTTCAAATGAATCAGGAAGAAAACACTTGGTTAAGCAAAGTGTTTAAAGCAATGGTCGGCAAGACATGAGATTAATCATAATACTTGCCTACAAATACATGGCCCTAAAACGAAAAACAGAATTACCAATAAATGTAAAAATGATGTATAGTGTTGCAGTTGAAACAGTAAAAATACACAGATAAAACAAACTTCAAAGTTGAACCCAACGATCTTTATCCAAACAAAACGATTATTAGGATCCACGAACTTCATTGAAACTCATGAATGAACGAGTGGAGTGGAGTGGAGCTGACTTGGGAATGTTGAAAATTACTGATACTCAACTTGATCAATAAAGATCAAATCCAGAAGGTTATTTCCTTTACATTTAACTATCGGTGGAGTTAAGCTTTCTTATAGCAAAAAGGAACCTCAGCTTCCTATCATGTTAAAATTCCCTCAACCTTTGAAACTATTGGTGTGCATCTACTCGTGAAATTCATTGTGTGCGCAACACATTATTTTTATAAAATGGTCTTGTTCAAACATGATGTTTGTCATCCTTCAAGACATCTGCTCATATAATGTCCTGAAAGCAATCTCTATCGAATTCTTTGAGCTCAAACCATATTAGTGAAAAGACTAAAGAGGTGAGACTAGAATCAAGAACCTGAAAACCTCGTACATTTGAAGGAAAACCATTTATACTTGCTACATTCTGCATAAGTTTTAGTAACACTAAAGACCAAAAAGACACAAATGGACGAGGACAAATAAAACTTGCCAACTCCAAACCAACTATTTTATCCAGAATTTTAGTTAACCCACTCTACTTGGATGAGGATTAGGGAAGCTATCAGGCACGTTCTCCTCACATGCTACTAGCCAGAACATCCTACAGCCAGATCTCATGGAAGTGCCTTCAAGCAAGTCTTGTTAAGCCAATGTTA
The DNA here is from genome assembly GCA_028566635.1 of Lobelia cardinalis. Lineage (NCBI taxonomy): Eukaryota > Viridiplantae > Streptophyta > Magnoliopsida > Asterales > Campanulaceae > Lobelia > Lobelia cardinalis. Next base: position 9,973 of record JAOWAN010040800.1, on the reverse strand, counting down.
CTTGATTTTTAATGCTTACCATTCTCAACTTTATCACTTCCCATTATATTTGAAACTGGTGGACAGATAAATTTGACTTCTTACACACACCAATCTTTGAGACTCTTACCTGGTAGTGGTAACATTTACAAGGATTATCCCATCAATTCTCAACTCCCACCCAAACCAACTTACGGTGCTTACAGACATTCATTTTTTAAAGTTAAATTTAAACATGATTAGATTGAAGGAGGTACTACCCAGATTTATATGGAAGTTGTCCATTAGATAACTATTGCCTTGTGCCAGTAGTCCTCGAGGAATATAACACCACCAACCCTACCATTGTAATCACATACACAATGAGCTTTCTAAAAAATTTGAATCTCTTTATTTTATTTCCATCTAAAGTGAATATCCTAAAAAGGACCAAAATACCCCACATTTCTCCACTTTGCCCCTTACAATCCACTTCTAATTTCAAATTAACACGATGTAAACATAATATAGACCAATTCCACCATTGGCAAACCCCAAGAGAAAAGGGAAGGGATATAAAGTTTCAATTTGGACAATTGGACCTTCATAGGGAATCTTCCCAACCCAAGCATAATCATTTTTAAGTTCCATAAGTCACGCATAAAAGAATGTCTTTAAATGCTAACCAACTAATGGGTGAGATTAGCTGATGTCAATGCTGCCTTATCTCCACACACAAAGACATAAATCGCTCTAAGTGTGTCATATAAGTTCTTTTCTTCTTTTTTTTTTTTTTTGATAAAAGAAGAATATCATTGAATAGAGAAAAGGGATACAAAGAAGGCGGATAAGAAGTCCACCAAAAAAAGAACAAAAGTGTTTCATATAAGTTGAACATAAGCAAATGAAAGAAGGCACCCCATTTGAGTGGAAGATTTTGAAAATTAAAAGTAAAATGAAAGCAAAAAAAACACCTGCAACCAGCAAGGAAAATAAAGAAAGCAACACCGGACAGCAATTAAAAAGATTGATGTTACGTAACCAGGTCCACGGAAAAGCAAAGAATACACGGTTACAAGCCACGCCACGATATTAAATGCAATAACTCATAACGAACAAAAAGAGTACGCGGCAGGGCCGTGCAAGCTACTTATTATCCATAAGCTAAAATGTCGCTAACTTCGCATCAACTTTCTCACCGAACTTAACGAACACATTAAACTCGAAAACAAGCATTAACTCTGTTTACGACAAAATGCTCAACAATAACCACTACGCCACACCACAGGTTACCATACAAATCTAAACTGAGCTGAATCTGAACTCCAATTACAAAAAAGACATCAACTGTAATCTCATTTCATAATCAATCAAATTATTGCACTAGAAAAACCGATAAAAAACAAATTTTAAAAAGTCAATTCAAAATTTACCTTGATGCTAGGTGAGGAATCCATCTTCAAAGCAATAAACTTGACTGTATGCTTCCTTCTATCCACTAAATTATAAATTAACAGCTAATCAGCTGTCCAAACAATGATCGATCTAATCAAACACAACCAAAAAAAACGTATAATACAACGCATGAAATAATCCACTTCTTTTCATTGATTACAATCTATAAACCTAAACCTTAACCAAAATCATTGAAATTACTTACGCAGGGGAAATGGATTGTGAGAAGGAAAGGATGAATTTTAGTAACGGAGAAGAGAGAAGAGCCCTTTCGCGCACCGACCTAGCTTTTCTCTCTCATCCGCGCGGCAGTTTGTCGTGCGTTTTCTTCTTTCCTGTTTCTTGACCGAAACACGCCCACATACACACACACATGACACAGCCGGAAAAGCCAATCCTCCAATTACAATGCTCACGGACGTGTCGACGTTTTGTGCAATCCGGTTAACTCCATGCGACTCACGTCCGGGTTTTGATCGCCTGGTACTTCGTGTACGGTATGTTGCGGTGGACGGTGGTGTGCGGTGTGCCCTCCTCTTTTTTCATTTTCTTTTTTAGTTTTTGTTAGGGTATACAGTATACTCAATTTGCAAATACAAACCCTTTGGTTTTCACCATGTTGCGGATACCATCATTGTATGTTAGTTGACCTCTTTCGACTAACTTGCAAGACATTTTATGGAACGGATTTTGTTTATCCTCAAAATTTTAGAGTTAAATGACTTTCTTATTCTATTAATTTATTTTCATTGTTATTGAGAATGAGTTTTGCCTGGTTTATTGTACTATAATTGAGGTTCTTATTGAGTTTTCATTATTTTAACATATACAAATTATTACTATTAATAGTAAAGTATGATTGGCTCGTATGTGATGACTATTAAATGAAAAGAATCTTTTACTTTCTTAGTTTATGAAAAGAGGGAGAGAAAGGCATATAATTTCTTCCATTCATTATAATCATTGTAATTTATGAGTAGAGGAATGTCGAAGTTTTTGATGAAATCTAATAGTAAAATTGTTAATTTGGTATTTCAATCTTGTGTTTTAACGGTACATATGTGTATTTAGCTCTTTTGGATGACGAAGATGGTGACATACTTTTTCTGTGTCTATAATTTACATTTGTATCAATGATACATCTAATAAGAAGTGAACCACTATATTATGGCTGGGGAAAGTGGGTATGATTCAGAGGGCAAAAGAAAGGTCCTACTTTCATGAGTCTAGAGGAAAAAGGGATTCTTTCTTCGATACTCATTATGTTTGGCATCAAGAACAGCCATACGTCCGCTTCGATGATCAGCTACCTTAGCTACATTGATTCATAGCTATGCATGTACTATTTATTGCTAATCTATTCCTTGCAAGTTCAATTCAATATTGAATTTTTATGTGCGATAAGTAGGGATGAATGATGAATTCTCAATAAAATTTATGTTTTAAGATCCTTAGTTTTTAACTTTCCCACTAATCAAAAGAACAGAATGACGAGGAATTATCTGACAATCGATTGAAGTGCGGAATAGAAGAAAATACAAGACAGGCCAAGCATGAGTTAAGCTTTTTTGTCTTATTCGTGCTTTTTGGTCTTCATAAAAAGTCTTAGCTAATATAAGTGAGAAACTCCTTTTTTAATGCAAGCGATTATCAATTTCTTCCTCAATGGTTTCTGAAAGAGACCTCCTGCCAAAGGACCCTTTGCTTTTTGTTCATGAAAGAGGTGCGTGAAGGAGGAGGCAGGATGATGACCATATTCAATCACGTCAACCTACGCTTATGGTTTTGATGTTAAGATTATATGCCTTTGTCGGTCTGCCTATCACCCTTGGAATTGACGATCTAATTCCCTTTTCTGCCAATCCAGTGGTATATCCAATATATATTTTAAGTAGTGGCTCATTTAATGAGGTTCACCGGAGCGTTGATTCGAGGTCTTTTACGACTCGTTTATGCCATCATAGTAGCTTTGAGGCTTATCCTACTTCCATCGAATAAACTTTATTATATATTATTCCTAAGAGAGTGCAATCCTTATCTTATACTGCTTTGGGAGCTGCCTATTAGGCAAGGCACATAGGCAAATAACATTTTTAGCCCATTTTGCCCCTTATTGATTTTCGAACCACGCCTTTTATTACGTTTTGAGTCTCATGATTCTCGATTTGAAACATCTGACAGAGATGAGAGAACACCAGTTTCACTTCTAGGTCTCCTTTTCGACTAATCAAGATTGTCTATCTCTAATGCAAATGAAGAATACAAGAAAAAGTTGTCATTTTTGCCCAAAGGTCCTCTACCGGACCGGTCTCCGAGGATAAAGTAACCTTGCTACGATTGAGCATGAATACCGTCTACTTTTCTAATTCTATTTTTAGATGTTCCGAGAAGATATTTAATTACCATTTTAAAACTTATTTTCTTAAGATATATCTCCTTGTTTGCAAAGATATACACAATTTTGCTCTGATCAATTTTTACATACTACATAAATCATCACACCATGCAGTTTTTGAAATTGTAAGAATATCATCATTTAACTCCATCATAAACTAAACAAAAGATATGTATTCGCATATTCAAAAGTTATAATACTTTTCATTCAGCTTGGTATAATTTTACTTCTCAACAGGGATAAATCACTGAAATTTTTTATGACATGATTTTTGTCCCTATAGTTATTAATGGTTAACACGAGCGTTTTGCTATAAAAAATAGTCGAAGGCCGTGAAAAACCCTGTTTTCGTGCCCTCTCGACGATTACAGGCCACTGGCTTTAATCGAATTTTTGTAATGGCACTTTTGGTTGTGAGAACATCTAGTTTGTGATGTATGAAATCTCTTCGTGACTACTCAACTTATTGACATGAAATTGAGAGTCACCATATTCGTTTGGTCTTAGACTTCGAAAGCACGAGTCTTTTGAGGTTTTTAGGTTCGGGGGTTTAGTTACGAATTGGGAAGAACTGTCATCACCCAATTCGCCATATGTTGGTCTCTAAGATGTTTTGCATGCATGATTTTTTATGGTCCGTCAATAGTTAACGGAGGTCGGTCAAGGTGCAAGGATACACAAGGGGAACATTAGTCTCATTTTCACCTAGGATTGGGCTAGAAAGTAAAAGAACATGAAAGCATGTGCATTGTTCTAGGGACATTGAGTCTATGGTCAAGACTAGGAAAACCTATGTTCAAGAGAGTCATTAGCTAAGATTGGGACCCTATAGGCAAGCTAATACTCATTGGAACCAAGGGTGGTCAACTAAGGCTTGGGATTGAAGATTAAGGTCACTAAACCATGTCATCCTTCAAATGCATGTTTATAGTCACTTATGAGACATAGAAGATAACATTCATTATCTAAGAATTGTTTATGTAGGGAATAGGGACATTCATTGAGTTTGCATGTAGATTTAAAAACTAATGAGAAATAATGCTTCAAAACAAAACTAGATGAATTCTAATTCCAAGGTATGGTGCGGCCTTATCATGTATTTCAACAAGAGCTCTCATTCAAGGGTATGACCCTTCGAGTCATGAAGGGTCCAAGAAATCATGTTCCATTCATAGTATTCATTGGGGAGTACATGGGCACGTACATGTTTACAAGAGTACAAAAAAAAATATAGATGTAAATCTACACTAGCAAACTAGTAAATAAAGTTTACATTGAAAGGATTATTCCTACTCCAAAGAGTTATAAGATGAAAAAAAAGTGATGTACATTTTGATGCTCCTAAGACATGGCTTGGATGATGGATTTGGGGATGAATTTGAAGGCTTGAAGACAAGGGTGAATAATGTTTGAAGGTTGATGCATGATGTGTTTAGTCCATATTTTGGTGTAGGATGAGTGTATGTTTGAAGGCTTATGTTTGAAGATGAATGAATGTAGGTGAGAGATGAATGAAGATGTGTGGAGAATGGGTGAAGATATGGATTTTTCCAATAGGCACTCACAAATACTAGGGTTTCTCTCCAATTCTCTCATAAAAGGCAAAAATTTCACAAAGACACTCTAAAGGGAGGATTGATCTATCATTTTCGCTTAGAAAGTGGGGGTTTAAATAGGGGGTAGCTTAGGTTTAAACTTGGTCATTTTCACATTTTAAAGCGTCTAAAATATCCCCTAGAACCCCTCAAAAAAATACCCTTTTGCCCCTTTCCCGGATGGGCAAAAGGGCAAAAGTTTCAGAAGCAGCAACATTCTTGTCGGACCGGCCAGAAATCTACTTTACGTGATTTTTTTGCTTTTTGATCCGAGAATGGTACACCTTACATGCCCTTTTGTGTTTCCATGGTGCTTTTGTGTCTCCTTAGCTGGACTTAAGATTGTTACATGTTCCCTTGACTTTAGAATGGTTTCAAAACACCAATCTTCAAGTGTTGTACACAAAATATCTACACACATAAAAGATGTTACACTTAAATTAGTTGTGTAGTGTGTCATGTGATCATGCCATATGCCTTGTGACTTATGTGATACGTTATATCTATCAAGTGTACTCCTATTATTGTATCATGTGCATGTGATGAACCTAAGTGATTGAATACTAATTTACCTTAAATAAAACATACAAAATGAAATGACCACTCATTATGCAATTAGAGGGATTCAAAAATAAGATATTTCGAAAGGCATAATTATTGTGAAAGTGTTTGCTCTATAACTAATTAGATAGCAAACTTACATATGTAAAACTAGTCATTTTATCATGAGCTAACTACTTCAACAATGCTTGATTTTTTTTTCTTTGGGGACCAGGGAGTCTCTCAATTATTTAATCGAGGAAGAGTTCAAACTTCAAGTAATCAAATGAGAAAGCTTTTGATGGTCATGTGTTTCACATGATAAAAAAATTGTTCATTTTGAATGGATTGGGTATATAAGAGATTTGAGATATTTCTCAAAAACTTTGAGTGATAGATGATGATAATATGCTCATAGATGTACATCTGCCCCTCTATACAATACATATCGTTAAATATCTATTCGCGTGTCTAGATTTGCTATATTAGTGGCAATTCATGTTCCAAAAAATTGTTATTTTACGTGTATCTTATTTGCGGGAAGTCATGGAGTGGAACTTCTTGGTATTGTATTAATGTTGATTGTAAATGATCAATTATACAACTTTTTCGAAACTTTTCAGATTCAAATATTGGACATAAATTGTTCAATCGATATCAGAAATCATCCATTTTATGGACATAACTAACAATATTGCGTATTAGTTAAATTTACAAGGAGTTCAAGCATGTTAAAAGAAATTAAAAGAGTTTGTTGCATGACTTAAAGCCATAAAAAAACTTTCTTGATATTATTATTTATTTATTTTCCTTTTTTCACATAAGAATGTTTTTGTTTCTTTCCTAAAAAAAATTAAATGAAAAGTTGGTGAAAATATAAACGGACCTGGTAAACAAATAGGTCATATCTAATGAGCATACTTCAAACACTATGAATAAGCATTCTATGATTTTTAAAAAATTTAAAGCTTCTTCATTGGTATTTCGATCTAGTGTAGATAGATGTTTAAAGCAAATCAACACAATTTAAAATTATTTAGTTACCTATAAACTAAATGAAATCGAGGCAAGTGGCATAACTATTAGTTAAGCAGGTTTCATGTTGTGTTACTTATTATGATATAAAATGCAATAAAGTAAGAAGACCTAAAGAGAAAGATAAAGCAATTACTTTTTATAAGATTTTTTAGATGTTCTTAGAATTTCTTTTAACCTTAAGTAGTCGAATGATTATAAATTTAGCCAAAATCAATTCTTCTGCTTTTAATACATTTTATGTTAATGCATTTACAGACCTATTTTTGGGCATGTTCGAGGTGATTGCCCGTACAAGACCTTCAAAATTATGGGACTACCATTTTTTTTTTTCTAAATTCGATTATTTATCTTAATTTTAGCACCTCTATTATAAAATAAATGTCTATTTTTTTTTTTATAATGTTTCATAGAAATGTTAGCTTTTCTTTGAATTACAAATAAACTGTTTGAATCACAAAATTTTTTAACCCCCCACTAGTTCAATTTTTTTCCTCACACTTGTTATGTTAACTACTTTTCAAAACATTTGTGTAAATCAAACCAATACTTTCAAAACATGAAAAATACCTTTCTTATGTCGGTTTTAAAAGTTTAATTTAATATCTAACGAATAATAGTCACTTATGTTATAAAGAATTTTTTCATTATATTTGTTAGAGATATTACAAAAATAATGTAACATTTTTATACCATTATTGTATTAGATTAAATCAACTTTTTTAAAAATAGAATGTGAGGTCCTTCTTTCTGTCTCTTTTTGGTAGGGCTTCTAAGATCTGTTCTCTATCTGTATTGATGAAGTCCCGAGCCTTAAACATCTGTACTTTGGATTTGGATACCATGGATTGGAATATGGCTCCATAATCCCGAGTGAAGTCAAAATTATCCACCGTAACTCCTGTCTAGAAAGGGTCATCAGCAGTCAATCTCCATCCTTTCTCTTGCACCATTTATTGATGTGATAGTAGATACAGGCTTCCTGTTCTTTTCACCCTTCGAGTGCAAAACTGGTGTTTCATTCAAGGGATTGACCCCTAAGATGTTTCCCTAACATTGTGAGTATATCCAAGACACACCAGTTAAGTATTTCACTTTCAAGATGAGATATCAACTCTCTTTGATCATTGAGGTAAATGGCTTGGTATCTTGGGTCAAGTCTTGCCTCGTAAAGAAATGCTAGAAGGTTTCTGAAATAGGGATGTACGTGATGGATATGATAGATGACTTTGGGTATGGATTGATAGAAGGTATTACCCAAGTAGAAGGGTATTTATGAAAAAGGGTGCCTAACTCCTGGTTAAGGTCAAGGGGTGCTATTGAGGTTTCACAAGGCTTAAGAACGAGTGATCCTTTGTGGAATTCACTCATAAAAAGTATGGATTGGGGCATTTTGGCAGAGGGAAGGTTGGTGAACTGAAATTTTGTATGCATTGTGGGTAAGAAAAATGGCATATCATCATCAAACCTCTTCTCAACTACAATCTCTTTCTCGTCAGAGACCTTGCTCTTCTACCTGGCCTCGTAGGTCTTCACCAGTTTCCTCTTCTTGGGCTTTTCAGCCTCCAAAATTCTTTCTTCTTCGACTGTAGTTAGAGCAGGATCAGATACCTTAGACTTCTTTCTGGAAGAAGACTACTCCCGAGTAGGTTGATCATTCTTATTCTTGGATCTCTTCTCTCTTTCTTCTTCATCAATACTTACAGCCCTTTTTTCCAACCTATTTAATTCACACCTTTCTTTCCTTCTCATAACTTCTCCAATTCCTTCCTCTTGAATTCAGTTATCTCTTATACAGTGTATTATCTTGGTAAGTTCTCTGGTTGAGAAACTTCCTCGAACTCCTCCTCAACTGCAGCTCTCACCCTCATAATAGTTTCAGTTCTCTCTTCATCATCTTCATCTGCTTGAGTAACCTCTGTAGGATCTCTGATGACAAAACCAGCAGCCTTTGCAGTTTTTCTTCTTATTGGTGCAGGCAAAGCTTGAAGACTTTGGTGAGACATAATCAACTTGGCAGAGTTTCTCTCATTAAAGTCCTTGATCTTTGTGTGGTTAATCATTCCATCCTTAGGACCAACTTGAGTATGAGTGTTGCATCTCTAAATGTAACTCAACAATATTCTAACATACTTCTTTTTCTTGTTTGCCTTCATGAGATACTCATCAGCAGCATGATAAATCAAAATTTTCAAAACTAAGTTCGTTTATCTCCCAACCACTCGTTATCATTATTGTTACCTTAAGTTTCTCCTCTGTAAATCTATCCTTGTTGCCCACCTTACACATCAGGAAACTTCCCACTAAATCACTCATCATATAGATGGTAAATGTGTAATATTTCCTAAGGCTATTTGTGGAATTTTTGCTTTAGGGTCAGCATACCATTCCCTATATATCCTAGTCATTTCACTTGCACTATGGATAATTTCCCCTTTTCTTTCACATTTATCCCAAATGTATCTCCTATAAACAGAGTTGTAATATCTAATTCAGAACCTTTGATTGAGGACTTCACCCCACCGATCGTCTTATCTATCACAACATTCTCACAAAAGTCGTCAGCGCAAATGTAACTAAAACATTCATAGGGAAATCAAACATGGTTAATAGTCTGTGTCCGGTAAGGTGATGTATAATGGCACTGTCCGTAGCATCCTTTGCAAAGTCAATATGATCTACTCTCTTTCCTGTTTCATAATCAGCCCCAGCATTTGGTGCCATTTTTCTGAAAGTAGAAAATATTAATCTTAGCACAAGCAAGGCTTAGTGTTGAATCACACTCATTTGATTTGCTTAAACCCATTCCTTAGGCTCACTTAGGACCCCTCTTTTTGTGTCTTAAGTATTGGCTTAATAGCCCAGTAAGTGTTTTTCTTAGTGCCTCTCATTTGGTCTATCTGCTTAAGCAAGCTCACCTCGTGCCAGCCAAGGTCTCTCTGGAGAAGCAACCAAAATTCATCCAAGGAGCATTATCATCGCCCTATATGCTCAA
>JAOWAN010040790.1:0-29665 GCA_028566635.1 Lobelia cardinalis | reverse complement strand
CATAGGTCCCACCATTTTCTTTCTATCTCTCTCCTACTTTTTCACTTTACATATCAAATATTAAAATCAAATATCACGATATCGTATTCCTGATCTGAGCGTTAGTATTAATGTGCTTTGCTAATAGTCGCTCTCTTTTCAAAAACTACGATACATGAGAATAAGAAATGAGACAGAAAATCCCATCTCAATTATATTAACCAACAATACAATACACTTATTTTCACTTAGAGGAAGCATTATATGAATACTTCAGCATATTTCATGTAATTTAGCAAAGTTGTTTTGAGGCAAATTTTTAATTATTTTTTTAGATTAAAATTTTTATTTAATTGTGACATGATGCTGTAGTAGGGCTATGCTGGTGCTTCCACCTCCTTTGGCATAAATATTTTTTGTGACTTGTTTCTGTAGCAGGACTCACCCGGTCTCTCGCACACCCAAAAACACACACACACACACAATGCTGCAAGTCGCCGCTAAATCGCGCCGGCTCGCTACCGTTCTGAGTCAAAATCCGGTTCTACTCAACTCGGCTCAAGTTCTCTTTCTCAATTCCGAAGCCGTCGATGTCACGAGGAGCCGCCATAATTACGGTACATTCTCTTTTAGTACTTTATTTTCTCCTGGTACCTTTTGCTGCATTTGAATGCACTCGGCGGTCAAAATCTATCTATTGACATAATTTTTTGCTTCGAAAGTGCTTTTAAATGCATTCAGTTCTGGAATTGTTTAGCGGAACTGGAACTGATTTTTCACGTTTATTCTGCGGCGAAGAAGCACTGGAAAGTGGAAACGAGCGGAATGAAAAAAATTAGAAGAAATGAAAAAGATCCTTGAGATGGAACAATTAGAATATTCACCGAAAGCAGAACATTAAGGATGTGAAAAATGCTGAAATCTAATTAAAATGAATTATTCTGAAAACCGCAGCGACGTTTTCTCAAAGTCACAGGCCATTGGTACCAATGTGCTCGATGATGATGTCCAAGGCGCTTTTTTCTTCGGATGCAACTGCATTTGAAGGTGGAGCAACTGGTAATTGGCGTGACTTGATTGTGACTGGTTTGATTTTGTTTGGAGGTTTTTTGGTTACAAAGTGTAGTTTATTAGTTGTGAAGGTTGATAATTTTAATTTGTTTGAACTGCAGATTTAGTGAAGGAAGTGTATGATAGAATGCACAAATCTGTGATAGAACTAAGAAGTGCGCCTCCTAATGCTTGGATGTGGACACTCATTGATAAATGTGAAAACCGCGAAGATGTTAAGCTTCTCTTTGACATTTTACAGCACGTCCGGAGATTTGTTAGTTCTAATGCCATTGCTTTTGTGTGTGTGTGTGTGACTTTTTACCCTTCTATGTTGCTTTTGTAGTTTAAGTAGTAGGATTTGTGTTTTCTTAATGTTAAGATGAATCCATATAGTGATAGTAGATGTGTTTTGGTTGCAGAGGCTGTCAAATCTTCGAATTCATGATAACTTCAATAGCAACCTTTGCTTGGAAATTACCAAGGCATGTGTACAAGTTGGGGCTATTGACTTCGGTATGATTTATGTATGTGTTGAACTTGCTAGATTTCTTTTATAAACAGTTTTTGTTATGCTACGTCTCTATGATTGTTCAAGCGAGCAAGTGAAAATAGGGCAACAGAACAGAATTGGATCTTGTAGTTTTTGAGCAGCCAAAATAGCTTTTGTGATGACCTTGAATTGGACCTTTTATCTGGGAGGAAAACAAGACTTTGTATTGGATTTTCTATTGAAAAGGAACTTGAAACGTCCAGCAGACCAAACTGAACCAAACTGCGAAATAGGATTCTTGTAGCTGACGCCAAGGAATTGGGACGAAGCTTACTTGAGTTAAGGTGAGTTGAGTGTCACAAACAGCATATGTCGCTTGTAGTAATTCTTATAAATTGGCAGTTGTAATATCCTCAATCACCTAAAGGAGATGCAGTCATTTTATCTTATAAATTATCAGTTGTAATATCCACAATCACTTGAGGGAAATGCATTTGTTCTAGAATATGTTCAAGATTTAGCTGCCATGTCTACCTCCTCCTCATCATTTATGACACTCTCCAGAAAAACTTTTAGAAACTTTCGTCTCAAAGATGTACGAGTCTCATTAAAGATCAGGAGATATGATGGAGACGGTGGTGATTGTTTGCAATGTCTACCGACATTATACAAATAGTACCTAATGATCTACTAGCTTAAGATAAGTGTTTGATGTTTATTCATGCAACATATGTTATTTATATCAATGGCTAAAAAACCAGAACCATCTATTATTAGTGAAATTCCTACTTATACGTAATTGTACGCGTAATTTGGTATCCTTATGCTGGTATTGTATGTTCTGCAGTCACCAATCGTCAGGAGTGTTTAGAGAACTCATGCCCTTTTGGCTGATAATTGAAAATCGACTGCTTAGTTTCATTTACATGCAGGTAAGAATGCATTGTGCAAGCATAACGTGTATGGATTGACTCCCAGTGTTGCATCTGCTCACGCTTTGCTGGTATTTGTGATTTAATGCTGTCTGAGGTTGTCTTTCCTGTAGTTGCACATCGTAAGGTTTGAATGTATGTCTCTGCAGTTGCATGCAAAACAACAAAATGATGCTAATCTCATGGTTGACATAATGAAACTACTGAAGGCAAATGATATACCACTACAAGCTGGAACAGCAGATATAGTTTTCAGGTATGTTAAAGTGATCTTGCAATCTATTCAAAGTTTGAAATTGTCTTGAGGTTTGAGTTGCTAGTGTAGCAGTATGGCCATCTGATGATAATATTTTATTAAAGGGTGCTGTCTAGTAGGGCGACAAAGCGGCAGTACCTTGTTATTTGCCACCTATAGTCATATGTACTCCCTCCATTCCCTTTTAGTTGTTGTTTTAGCCTTATGCACATATATTAAGAGAAAATATATATTGACAAACTAACCCTTCTTTAATAGTACCTCTTTATTAGTAGTAGAAGATACAAGTGCAATTAATAATCATAGTTAGTTGGGAGAGTAGAATGAAAAAGTAGGAAATGGTAATAAAAAGTGCCTAGAAATCATAAAGTGACTACTATTTTGATTTTTTTTTAATAGCTAAAACGACATGGAAAAAGGAATGGACGTATACCATAACCCAAGTTTTGACCTGGAACTTCAAATACAGAGGTTTACAGCCTCAAAATATAAGTTTCTAGTTGCTATAGCAATATCTATTGTCAAATCATGTGTTAGTGCATTGGTTGTTCTCTTTTCTATGGTAACACTTGCGTCTCAGTGTTTACATCATTTTCTTATTTTTTTTGTGTCATTATTTGAATGTCCTAGCATGACCAATTGACCATAGGTATTTTATTTGTATCTACTATTAATTAGCTGGTTAGGAGTCGTAGGATATCCACCATTAGTCAAGCAGCAGCAGTGGCTTTACTCGATATCATTAGAAGCACTTGCAAGTGAACTGATGATGTGAGGGTGGTTGTGGATTAGAAAAACGAGTTGATGTTGGGTAAACATTTTATAAGAGGATGAGGGAACTTTTGAGCCTTTGGTCAATTGTTAATTACAACAGAAGGGCTCGCGAGGGAAGGGGGAAGTGGAGAGGAGGAGAAGGGAAGGGTACTTTACCTAGTCATTCAGAAGAGAGTGTTGAATTTGAATGTGAGAGGTTTAGGGGAGAGGATGAAGCGTCATAAAGTCCAAGGAGTTTTTTCTCGGGTGAATCCTGATAATGTTCTTCTTGAGGAGTCCAAGAGGGAAGATGTTGATAGAAGTTTGATTAAGAGCATTTAGGCACACTGCAGAAGGATCAGGAGTACTTGCCGACGGTTGGGGCTTCTGGTGGGATTATCATGATGTGGTACACTCGTGTAGCGTCTACGAAGGTCATTTTACGTTGCCAGTTAGAATGAAAGTCAGGGTTTTGGAGAGTGCTGGGTTAGTGGGCTTTATGGACCTAGTAGTTATCAAGGGCACGGAAATTTTGGGAAGAGATTCATGGCTTTAGCTGGGTTATGTGTCTTTCATTGGTGTATTGACGGGGATTTCAACGTCATTCGTTATCGGAATGAGAAGTTGCGAGGTTTGTGATTGACTACCAGTATGCGTTGTTTTGGTGAGTTTATTTGGGAGCACGAGCTAAGAGATCTTCCTTTGGTCAATGCTACCTTCACGGGGTACATTGTTGGGCAGATGAATTGTGCTACTAGGATTGATAGGTTCCTAGTGAGCGACATACGCGAGTAAGTTTTCTCGGTACCAGTTCAAACTGTTCTTCGGAGAATTGATTTTGATAGTTTCCCTATTTTTCTTGAGTCTTGCTCAGTTTGATGGGGCTCTACTCCTAGTCCTTTCCATTTCGAGAATATTTTATTTTCTCATCATGGTTTCAAAGCACCGGTGGGAAATTGGTGGTTGGAGAGAATGAACGGATGAGGATCTTGGTGATGCATAAGCTTAAAGCGTTTAAAGAGCGACTCAAGATTCGGAATAAAGAGGAATTCGGGGATATTAGAATGATGAAAGGAGATATTGTTCAAGGTGTTGAGGAGTTGGATAGTTTAAGAGGTTAGAACTTTATCGGAGGATGAGATTTTGAGATGTTGAGGGTCGACTATTAATTGATGCTCCATTAGTGGCAAATGAGGTTGTAGATGATCTCAAAAGGAGGGGAAGACAAAGAATTCAACTTCTTTTAGGTTTCGAGAAAACCTATGACCGTGTTAATTGGAGGTTCCTCGATCTTGTGATGGATAGAAAGGAGTTCGGTTCAAGGTGGCCCAAATGGATAAATAGTTGCCTCTCATCTGCTTCTTTTTCTGTTATGGTGAATGGAGAGCCAAACAGTGAGTTAAAGCTTCAAGGGTCTCTGTCAAGGGGATCCTTTATCTCCATTCTTGTTTACTCTAGTGGTAGATGTCCTGAGCAGGTTACTTATTAGGTCTGGTGGGGGGTGTTTTGAAAGGTTGCATGGTTGGTCAGGATGGATCCTTTAGTATGCCAATGCACTATCTTGTTTTTGTCCGAATGTTTAGGCAGGTTAAGAATGCTCCCATCGTCTTACAAATCTTTGAAGCTGTGTGGGTTTGAAGATTAATCTTTCTAAATATGGCTTGGCTGGCATTAACTTGGAGAGTGAGGTTTTGAGATCTTATGTGGCTATTGTGGGATGCTCGGTGAAGGAGTGTCCTTTCTCCTTCCTCTGTCTTCCTTTAGGTGGGAGTACTGTGGTTGCTAGTTTCTGGAATCCAGTGGTTTCTAAGGTGTCGAGGCGGTTAGATGGGTGGAAGGGGGCTTATTTGTCTCTAGCATGGTGGGTTACTTGCTTTTATTTTGATTAATTATGTCTCTCTTAAAAATACCTATGGGGTGGCAAATTGCCTTGAGGTGATTATGAGGAAGTTTTATGGTGTGGAGCCGGGGAGGGTAGCAAGGATCATTTTGTGGCATGGAAGGTTGAGTGTAGGCTGAAGGAGGAGGGGGGATTAGTCATTGGGAACCTGATTTTCAAAAACATATCTGTCATTGGAAAATGGCTATGACATTTATTGAATAAGCATCATATTCTAGACGTAGGGTCATTTGCCGCAAGTTTGGTACTCAGACGGATCGGATCTCTTATTGCTACCTCCCTGACACTTGCGAGCCCATGAAAATTTATTCACAGTTCTTATCATCTTTTGAGACCACATATCCGATTCGAGGTTGGAGGTGCGGATAAGGTCCGTTTTGGGAGGACTTGTGGATAGGATATTTCCCTCTTAAAGCATCTTTCTCTCATTTATTTAGTCTCTCAAATGCTCACAATGCTCCTATTTCAGCCTTCCTGGCTAGAGAGGGGAGTAGATTCTCTTGGGATTCTCACTTCAATAGGAATCTATATGACAGAATCATTAGGTGCTGCAAACTTGCCTGTTGTATATCCTCCTTCCATCCTTCCAATCATCTTGATCGTAGGATTTGGATTCCAGAGACGTCTCGTTTGTTATCTGCCAAGTATTTTTTCAAGCTTCTTCTTCGGTACCAAACACCAAATCAATTCCATTATATAGATTCATTTGGAAATCCAAGGTTCCATTCAAGTATAGGGTTTTTGCTTGGTCCGTGGTTCACAATCGTTTGAATACCAATGATGAGAGGACGTTGCAAATTCGCAGGATGAATAAAGCCTTAATTTTTCGGATGTTCGTGTGATGTATAAGGGGTGGAGTGAGACTCATGAGTATTTGTTCTTGCATTGCCCCGTGGCGGGCGTTTATGGTTTTTTCCATTTTCAGTATGAGCCTATGAGGTGATCATTGTGCTATCCCTCATATAGCTTGGGAGTTGTGTATGCTTAGACAGTGGGATTTCAGTCGGAATGAAAGGATGCTTCAAGTTTATAGAGTTGTGCTATGTTCAGTTTGCTTTGGACTACCTGGATTGAGCGGAGCTTCAAATTTTCAGGGACCCTGAGTTGTCTTTTCCTCTCATGTGGGAGAAGATTTCATTTCGGGCTTCCCTTTGGGAGCTCTGTTTGGGGCTTTTTAAGACTTGTCTTTGGCTGATTTAGTTAGGAACCGGAGTGCAGCTTTGCATTAGTTTTCTTCGAGTGTGGACTCTGGTAGTTTTGTTTGGCATTGTATTTTCTCTAGGCGGATTCCTGGTCCTCCATCTTTGTATTCTCTCTCTCTCTCTCTCTCTCTCTCTCTCTCTCTCTCTCTGTGTGTTATCTAATAAAAATTCTTCTTTAATTAAAAAAAAATCGAGATGCGCTCGAGGTATGCATGCACAATTTCAATGTCTACTGGACTGTTAATTTGGGTTGCATTCAAGCTGATGGTAGGAATCGCATTTACAAACTTTGTATACAGCTGGGTTCGAGAGCAGTGCTATTATTTAATCCTTTTTGCTGCTCAGTTTGATTGAAATAATTTAAACATGATATGGCCTTGATTTTTTATCAATGTATTTGTTAATTTCTAAATTGCTTGCCTATAAGCTTGCCTGTTATGTCTTAACTCTTTACACTTACACTTTTGGTCTATATTCAAATGTTTAATTGACAATCCTGTCCTGGTTAATCCGTTGATATATAAGCAGGAGGGTTCCCCAATAGATGTGCAAACTGTGTGTTTTATCATCCACATTTTCATTTGCCATAGTTTCTCTCCAAGCCAATAGTTTTACTTTTAGTAAGTAGCACAGTGAGGTCTTTGAAAATTTAGGACAGCTTATAAAAGCTCATGTTCGCAATCGAGGATGCAAAAATAATCAGAACCTATTGCCTACCAAATTCATCAAAGTTCTTTCGTGATAAGTGGGTTCTGATTTCCTAACATGCTTCATTTCGTTTAAATGATTTGACTTACTGCAGTATCTGTTACAATACCAATAAGTGGGATTTGATTTCCAAGTATGCGAAAAGGTTTGTTAAGGCTGGAGTAACTCTACGGCGGACTTCCTTCGATACGTGGATGACTTTTGCTGCCAAACAAGGTCCTTATAACATTTCCCTTTCATTGCTGTTCTCGATAAGTGTGTTTGTTGCCATGCTATCGGTTTGTTTTTGTTGTGTTTAGGGCTAAATGCAAACACTTTATTCAAGTTATAGGTGGAGATTAATATCATCCTTAAATGTATCGTTTGCATGTTCTTCACGCAATCCTCTTGGAATGAGTTAAACTGGTCTTCCGTCTAATTTGAGCTTGAATTGTTAATGGATGTAGGTGATCTGGTTCCTCCTGTCTCTTTTTAGGTGGCAAAGTAGTCAGTTTAGTCTTGTTTGACGCGATAATACAATATTAGTTAACTTTTCTGCCTCACATATGAAGCAAACTTTATGATTTAACATCGGAGGTTTAAAAATCCTAACTGAACCAACTTGTTCCATTACCCAGACACAGCTCTATCTCAATTTCAAGCTGATGCTTTGCAGTTTTACTGAGACAGAGAGGGAACCAATTCGAAATCCATCTAAAAACGAAATCGTTTATGTTAGGGATAACATGGATGGCTATATAAATCAAACTGGAGCAACAGGAGAGGGAACGGCAAGAGTGATGCTGTTGCTGGTCAAGAGTACAAAAGCAGTGGAGTTACCTTATCACCCACTTCTGATGGTCACATTTTCTAGCTTGATTGTGTGGATTGATCTTTGGCTGACTCAATGGGGTTTCCTTCTCCAGCCTCATCTGGTCCGGTAATCAAGTTGTATGAATAGCTCTAAATGATTAGAATCAGTCCAACTTTCTTGTGAGAGATGTTGAAATTTGGTAGCTTAGTGGAAGTGTTCGCGTCGTTATCATTGAATAGTGAAGCTAACTAAGTGAAATAGAGAATGTCTTGAGCAAACATAGCATCTTAGCTTTCGTCAGGATCAGAATTTACACCAAATTCCTCTTGCTGTATTCGGTCAACTCTTCTTATGTCCTGGGAGGTATCTGTTGTGTGCCTTAACCTTTACTTTTATTTCCAAAAGTATGCTACCATAGATCTGTAATGGTGATTTCTCAAATATTCAGGATCATTTCTTTTGTGAATGTGTGTATCAATTTTTTTTTACATTGCAACTTATACCAATTATTTATAGGAGATGTTGATAGTTTATGGAAAACTGAGAAGCTGAGATCAGAATTAATGAAAACACACACTGTCGCAAGTTGTTTTTCATGTGCCAAGGTAATGTATCCCTTTATTACATGCTATGATTCTAGTGCAGAATATGATTACAATCTATTGAAGCATTAGATGTGATTCATGTCATTGTGAGATTTATTGATTTACTTATCAGGGATCACCGTCAATCAATTAAATAAAGAAATCTTTGGCTTTTGAGCTATGATCTCCTGGTTGCTAGATAAATGGCTTTGTAGGTTTTCACTGGGTGAATGGTTGTATATGGATCACTGGCACTCTTTAAAGGTCCTCGTTTTGGACAATCCTACAGAACTTTGAGATGTGTCAAATATGCACTGGCGTGCCATATATTAAGTTTCTTTCATGCGGTGACTTTCTGAACAAGAAGAGCCTGAACTGCAATTTTAGTTTAAAGAATCACAGGTCAAAAGTTGATCACTTTACTGCTTTTAATGCATCTATCTACTTTATCACTAAATTAGAAAACTGGAAATTTGCAAATATTCCACTTTAGATGAATATTGAATGCTTTGAATATTGTATACTTGTTTTTGAAGTTAATAGTAATTGCATTCTTAATATGCGCTGATCAAGGAAATTGTGCATAAAACATGCATCTACGCAAAATTATTAATGTGTCATAATTTTTTTTCTAAAAATTTGGTGAAGGTGCGGTTGTATTGTATCAATTTCAATGTGTTGGTGTTGGTGCTTCCTAGAGGTTGATCACAGCTTCCTTTGTGATTGAATGATTTTTGATAGACATTATAGTCAACTGCAATTTTCATTGTTGAAAAGCAGAAGATTTCTCTTGCCTCTGCGAAGCCAAATGTACTTGGTAGAAGCTAACATTTTCTCCATCATTAAACTTTACATTTCCTGTCCAAAACTTCCACTGTCCTCAAATTCAAATATGAAAAAAGGTTGTAGCACTTGATTGTAAAAAAAAGGTGCTAACAACATTAGTAGCCAAGTTTGACCATAAATCGCGCACTAGCTTTCCATTTTAGTAACAACCTCACGAGGACATGAAATATGATAGTAAATCAGTTCCGATTTTACAATTCTATTTTACTTGAGGGGCTACATGGGCCATAATTTGGTTTTTGGATGCCTTTGTTTTAAAAGGAAGTCCTATTACTGAAGTAGAAAAGCGAAAACGGGCTAATGCAAGTTGCTAGAAGATGCCTTTGAGTAACCTAATTATCTTCAAGTAAGAATTGAAATCAAACCTCTTCTGAGTTATGAATAAATTAAACTTCCTCCCAATTATTACCTCTTGTATATGAACATTCTAGTAGCTAACTGCGGAGTTTGCAGAAACACCTTGAAATGGCCTGCTCGCGTGTTTATTTGATTTAGGAGGGGTATGCATTCAGCTCATCATTCTTCTGCATGTTTATTTTGCTTATATTTTTTAAGATTCTTTTATTGAGAAATGTAACCGGGAAAACATAAACATTGAAATTATTTTACATGATCAACAATCAATAATGTGTCAGTCCATTTTCCACTGAAAGAATAAGCAAGTTGATACAAGATTGATCAATGACCAGCAACATTAATGACCACAACTTTTCTGTATTGAAGAAAGCATTAATTATATTAATCACTACAATATATTTTTCAAAAGTGATTTGCCTCTGATAAATCATTAAGCTAGGGATTGCCTTTTGAAGTTTTTACCTCTCATCATCTATGCAGGGGTTTCTTCTAGAACGCAAGCCTGACAATGCAGCTGCAGTCATTCAAGCTCTTTATCAGGTAGCTTTTATCTACAGTTCTCCCTCGACCAAACCTCTGAAGTAATTGAGCTACAATTCTTTTCTTTGCTTCAATAAATAATTTTTTTCAAAAAATAATATTTACTTTGGATGTGCCTCGTTAATTCAAACATAAAATGACACTCTCTTTGTTCCACTTAAAGATTCCCATTTGGAATCTGAGATATTTGAGATAGTAATTATTGCCCTTTAAGTAATCTAGAAGAAAGTTATCAGGGAAAATTTACTAACTTCATATTTGACCTTTAACTCCTTTTTTGTAATAGTCCCTCAAAAATCTTCAAAATAGTCATCTACTTATCACATTTACGCGATTATGAATCTCGGGACCTAATGACGTCCATTTTTTGTCAAAAAGTGCTGACATGACATGTTTTAGCTTAGTGGGCATTGACCCTTGCTATGTGGCAAGACCTTTTGTTTAAAGGACACAATCGACCCCCTTTCCCCATCTTCATCTTCCCCATTTAGCATCTGTCTCAACACCCCCCCCCCCCCAATAACCAAATCCGTCCCACAATTGCAACACCACTTTCAACTTTGACGGCCACATCATCCGGCACCGTACCCAGCCACTATGCCATATACCCCCATAATTCTGATCGATGTGTCGTCTGACCACTAACCCATCAACAACACCTTGAACTCCAAATTGTTTCCCTTTGTTGTCATTGCATCTACACCTCTCTCCTCATCGCCAACCCCTTTCCCTTACTCCAATGATCTCCTTCGTCATTTATCCCATTTATAATACAATGCAATAGATTTACTCAATATCTACCGCCATTTGCATGAAGTTAGTCATGGAGAAGCGGTGAGGGAGATGAATATCAGAGATAGCTACGCTGAAGGGTGGGAGGACTAGTGTTTGTGGGAGATGAACGGAGAGATTGGTGGGGGAATAACAGTTGTATGAAAGAAAAAATTTGTTGTCTAGACATTTTTTTCGACCAGAAACCGTTGGTACACTAGTCGTTACCACGGTGAGAGACGGTGACGATTTTGGCGAAGCCGTGATGAGCTGTGATGGTGGCAGTGGTGGTGGGGGAAAGGAGGGGAGTGGCTTGCGGCGGCCATGAAAGAGCTTGTGAATGCTGACTAGGTATCCCCATTTGTTCTCTTTGCTTCCCTCCTCCCCCCACCCCAAAAAAGAAAAGATTCTATGCATTTTCTTTCCATGTAATATGTAAATAAGAAATATAAAGAAAGGAAATTTTACGCTTGAAGAGTATATATAAATGGATTAAACAAAAGAAATGATTTATTATTTATTGATACTAATTTTTTTATTTTACATTATCATGTGGAGAAATTTCTTACTGAAATTCCTCTAACCAAGGTAGTCAAAATCGGGATCTTAAGTAAGATCGGAGGGGGGGGGAGGGGTAAGATTGGAATTGTAAGATCGAATCGTAAAATCGATTTTACGACATGCCTAACATTAAAATTTATTATATATAATACATATGCCAACATAAATGTAGCAACATAATAAAGTCATAACATTAATAAAAAAAACACAAACATAACATTTTCAACGTAAATAAAATATGTTTAACAATAACAAACATCTAAAAACTAGCTCAAGTCCTCGGGATTGAAATTTTCCTTTTAAGTCTAACAAATTGTCATCCCCATAATCATCTTCCTCTTACTTGCCTTCCACATTTTCTTTTCTTTCCTCGCCTTCACTTACAACATCATGATCACTCGCGTAAAGGAGATCCATATCATCATCATCATGAAGTGTCAAGTCTATGTCATCTCCTCATCCACCATGTGCATCACCACTAACTTCAACATCATCATCAACTTCTTCATCCAAGTTCGTGCCTCTCTCGGTAATCCATTCCTCATCCAAGTTGACTTCTTCAAATTCCTTCTCCATGTTTCTAAACTTCTTGTTCTTCAACTTAGAATTGTACATCACATAAACCAAGTCGTTCATCTTTTTTTGGTGTAGTCGATTTCTTTTCTTGGTGTGAACCTAAACCAAAATAAATCACTTGATAAGCGTAATATTTATAACATAAAATTTATAAAGACTTTCTAAGAAAAATAATCTTACCATCTCAAATGCACTCCAATTGTGCTCACATCCCGAAGAGCCACAAGTCAAGCTAAGTACACGTATAGCAAACTTTTGAAGCTCGGGCACATCATCTCCATATGTGTTCCACCAATCGGCCGGATGTTTCTTCTCCACCATATCATTGGAACCATCTCTACCAAACATGCCTTGTCGACGATGGAATGTATCAAGCTGTTGATAAATACTCATCCTCTCTAGCCGATCCTTCACTAACTTTTCAATGCAATCAAAAAGCCCATTTTTAACCGTGGTTAAAGTTCGCACGAAAATGAACTCGGGGTTTAAGATAATGAGCTGCATGATGCAACGGTTTATGGAGTTGATTGGTCCACCTCTCATCGATAATATTCCAAATCGGCTCATAGCTACCAACATAATAAGTACACAACTTTAGTTAATATTAAATCATCAAGTTAAGATATTAAATACAAATATACAAATACTAGACTTATTAGTTATTTACCTTCTCTCGACATTGTTGTAGTTGGTTTGAGTTTTTTTCGTTGCACAATCCATCTCCTCATACAAGAAGGGCATAGCTGGATGCCCATCGGAGTCTACCATGCGTTATACTTTAACCAACGGAAGGGCTACCCTAAGACACATGACAACATTACTCCAAAATCTACGGTCCAACACAATGTTTTGGACAATTTTCCCTTCATCGGTCCATATAAACTTACTTTGTTTCCACTTTGGCGAAGAAAACATGGCCATTAATTCACCCTTATGCTCTATGAGGCAACTCAAAGTCAAGTGTAAATCGTGTCATAGCCGGACGGACCAAATCTTTTCCTTTTGTAAATTCTTTCAAGATAGAAATGAGCATCGTTCTTGAATAGATGTATGCCGTAATTTTTCTACCTTTTCTAATAGTTGTTTGACGAACTCTCACTTTCTTCTCAAAATCCTCTAGCATCAAATAGCTACAATGAGCTGTACATGGAGTCCAATACAAGTTCTTTCTCTTCTCCATCCACAAATTTCCAGCCGCCTTATACGCAACATCATTATCAGTTACTACTTGCACAACATTCTCCTCCCTAACTTTCTCCACAATAGCATCCAACATTTCAAACCCCTTTTGGGCTATTTTTGAAAAGGAAGACGTGTCGATTTCAAAAAAACAGTCCCTTTGGGACTATTCACCGAGAAGTTACAAATTGACCTCCTCTTCTTATCGGACAAAGCATCGGACATGATAGTGTACCCTATTTGTTTCCATTCTTCCCTATGTTCCTCAATAACATCATTAATTTCAGCCACCTTTTCCTTCAAAAGTGTTTCCCTAATCTCATGATAAGAGGGAGGCTTAAAACTTGGGCCATGTCGAGCAACTTCTTCAAATGCCATTATGAAAAAAGGATTCCTTGCCACATTAAAAGGAATTCCACTAGTATAGAACATATCCCCCAACAACTTACAAGCACTTTTCCTCACACCCTTCATCATTGCATTCATAGTAAGTTGGGGTTGGGATGAACTTCCCATGCCGACCTTCGAAATAGGTTGAACGACAGAATTACCAGAGATGGCAGTGCCAGTGCCACTATCAATCAATTGTCTTTGTTCTTTTTCTTTGGCTTCTATCCCTACGGATAATAATGTAATCATATTTTGCTTCACATCATCGGATACAAGCACTGACATTGAACTTTGTACATGCAAGATGATGTTTAAATCTAAAAGCACCACCAATAACGATTTTAGAGCAATACTCGCACTTAATTTTTTTAGATGTGCCATCTAAATCAACCCCATGCTCCCATGCTACATCAGTCCTACTCCTAGATGCATTTTTTCTCTTTGCACCGGCAGCAGAAGAAGACATTTTAAGTTATAACCAATCGACAGAAGAGGAAGTCTTTACCTCTGATATGCTCTTCAGAAAAGCAATCGACACATGCACAAAAGATATAAACCTCTTAACGACTGCACCAGGGCTGCCGACAGTCGCTGCCGGTGTTTCCTCTGCCGATTAAGTTCGATTGAGGCTACAGATTCTTCGCTAAGCGTCGTTTGAGGTAGGCGAGGGCTGGTGAGGGTAAACGATCGAGTAATTTTAGGCTTAGGGCTTATATTTAAATCAGATCCGACCCGATTTGATGGATTTCACCCAATTTATGACCCATGTCCCAAAATCGCTGTAATCGTACTGAATCTAGAGATTTCGTACGATTTCAGCGATTTAGCCCCACATCCGATCTTATTGTGATTTAACAATGAACCCTATCCTAGGATCTTAAAATCTTACGATTTTACGATTTAAATCTAGATTTTGACTACCTTGCCTTTAACCCTTTTTTTTTCCCTAGGAAAGAGTTTTCACATTAGCTATAACCAAAAAGTTTTAAGTTACTAGTCTATAAGTTATAAACGAAATTAATAATTTATCAGAATTGGTAAATCTATTATCCTACACTTTGTTTAGCAGAAGAAAAAGTAAGCACTAAAATCTATTTTAATGATAAGAACATGAAATGGAGATAGGACATTTACATAAAGATAGTCAATTATCATGGGCAAAGTAGTCACTTTCCATGCTAATACCCACGTCAATGGAATTATGGATGCTCGTAACATATTTACTAAAGGCCCAAGGTGCGAATGCTGTGCTAGAGGCCTAGGCCCAATGTGTGCGCACTGTCATGTACCTTGGAACAATTTTCGAAATGTGATTATGCTTTCTTTACCGCACTCCAAATTTCATGAGAGGTTTTGAGAAAGAGATAACTACTTCGAATATTTGGTTCCATTGAGTTGTAAAGCCATGTCTTGACCATGACATTGTCCGATACCCAATCATCCAGTTTCGGATCAGTCTCCTCGGGTCGTTTGGAACTTCCAAACCGTTGTATCTTATTAGCTTGAATGGAGATAAACAAGCTTCTGACCATGATAGATAGTTCGTACCATCCAATTTCACGAAACTGATTACAAGGGCTGAATTAAGATTAGCTCCTCTACTAGTTTCTATGGGAATGGACTTTTTTACTCCAGCCATGGCAATAGAGAAGCAAAACAACCCAAAAACAAACTCCTTTAAACCAAAACAGGTACAATTTAACAACCCTAAAATTGATTCAAATACTCATAGAAAATCAACTTAGATCACAACACAGCCTATAGATCCGTAACCAGAAGGATAGTGCAACCAAACCCTGAAAAAATCACGTCGGAAAGATGACTCACGCGGCCGCAGCGGTGGCGCGTGTCGCCGGTGGGTCGGCAACACCGGCGGCGCGTGCGTGGTCCACTGAAGCTGAGATTTTTACGCCTGGCTCGATTTTTTGTGCTGGTTGTAATGGTGCTCTCCGGTTTCCATGGGTCTCTCTCTACCCGGTGCCTAGTCAGATTTGCAGAGACAGTGAATCATTTTCTGATGATATTATGATAGAAGAACATTACTACCCTATTTCTACCACATTTACATGTTACACTAAGCACCCCTACAATACAAATTTATACAATATTGGCCCATAGTTCCCATTATTCCTGACACAAACTCATTATTTCAGACATCATACCTTTTCCACTAATCCTTGAATTATAACCCAATCTCACGAAATCCATGGAAGTTGATTTGATTTTTTCAACTTTTGATTTTAATTTTCACTGGCCCTTGTATACCCATTGAATCAAGCAATTAATTTTGGGAACAAAGATTTAATCCCTCTTACATGGGGAAACCTTGATTGTTTCTTAGGTTTCATCCATGGCCGGTCCTTGATTCCTTCTCTTAAACACATGCGTACTCATATTGTAAGAATCATACCCAATTGATTTTACTTATGTGGAAAAGAGAAACAAGAGCCAAGAGCATATTGTTTAATTTACTATTTTCGTTCGAAACTGAGCTTGATTTATCGTCAATTTCATCTGTATAGAAGATAATATTCATGCCTAACTTGAGTAATAGGAAAACCGAATATTTGGGGAAGAAAGCGAGGAGAGGAAAAGAGTTGCTTCTAAATGGACGACTTCACCCTTCAAAAACTCAAAAATTAGGTTTTTCTTTTGTCATAAAAGAGGGAGGGAATGAGTTAGCCTTTTCCCATACATATTTTAAGATGCTTAAGTGGCACTTGTTGGTATTGACCCTATAATATTTGTATATTATATTATATGTATATATATATATATATATATATTATAGGGTTAGGGCACTAGTTAAGCATCTTAAAATAGTAACGTTTTGCATTGGAAACTGACATTTGACTATTGAATCATTGATCATACTTTTGTTTGTTTCCAATGTAAAACATTTTTATTTTTGAATGCGGGCACCGTAGTATTTCTATTTTATATGTATTTTAAAAAGAAGAAACCCACTGCAAGTTCAAAAAAAGAAAAAATCAGGGCATGAAATCCAATGTCCAAGTTAGTAGGAAGAACGAAGAAGGGACAGACTAGAAAGAAAATTATAAAAATTCCAATACATCAAAATAGAATTGAGTGAGGTATGAGGGTGGTCTCGAGTCACGCTATTTAGGTCTAAAATTTGGTCAAGGAGGGGTCAATACTGTGCCTTGCGCCTTGGTGTACCTCCCCAAGGCTCACCTAAGCCCTTGCCTAGACCAGTTGAGGCTCCAAAGCTACGCCTAGCTCTCCCTGAGCCTAGGCGCGCCTTTAACTATGCGGTTGATAGAGGGGGGGAGGGGGGTGGTGAATATTCTTCGACCACATATACATTGGTGAATATTTTGTGTTTTTATTTGACTACTATGTAAAAAAGGTTAAAAGTCAGGGGCAAATTTGGTATTTTTGCCTAGTTATTTGGATTATTAACCTATTTGCTATTTGTTTCATAGATAGGTAGGGATAAAATAGAATGAAGTGGAGATTGTAAGTGTGGATTTCAAAATGTGAACCCTTTCTAGTAATCTTAGGACGGAGAGAGCAATGTTTTGATATTTTGACGGCCAAGTCCATTATTTGGTATCGAGACAATAGGTTAGACTCTTACTGCTAAATCAACTCATAGATTATGTCTGGCTTTCCTAATGGAACAATCTGAGCTTTTTTTGCTTGATCATCCCAGCTCATATCTCGTGAATGTGTGAAGAGCCTGCTAATTTTTACGGTCTATGTACAGGGGCTTGAGCTTTCTGTTAATGCATATTGTAATTCATGTCGTTCTTTTTGTTTATCAAGTGAATGTGTTCATATTGTATGTATAAATTTACTAGTCAATTGTTCAACTTTGCGTCGCTGTTTTGATTTGATTTTATGTGTGCCAGACTTTACCTGATGCAAGGAGGCCAAGTATCATGGCTGAACTTCAGAAGCTGGCAAGTGAGTGGCCGTTGGAGGTTTTGAAACCTCGAAAAGAGGAGGAGATGAAGGTAAATGTTATCTATTTATTGTTTTGATATCTAAAGGGGTTTTTAGGATACAAGTTGTCAGCCAAAAATGGTGATTTACTTTGTGTATTCGGTGATGTCTGTTTGGTTTTTGCCTTTGTCCATCATGTTGAATGGTATAAACCTTGCAAGTTGACCTCACAGCTCACCCTAGATGTATAAGAGAATATGTGGCAGTTGTTTCTGACTCTAGTCTGAATTCCAGAAAGAATGTCAATGGGGTAGTTTGGGGGCGAGTGCGCCGTATACCATCTCCATCCCCCTAGTATTTTCATACCCGGTACCGCCCCATTTTTACAGGAGGAAATCAATTTGTGTCCACATATCCATTTCCCACTGATAATGGGGAATTGCCCTAATAATTTTTACTAGAAAAGAATAGAAGATTATATTCCAATGATCATCAAGAAAAGAACAAACCACCCATGTGAGCCATCATCTAAAAAATTACTTCAAATAGAAGAGTAGAATCAAATGATCATCAAGAATATAACAATTAACTTCCAGCGTTGTAGTTTTAAAATCATATATGGAGCTAAAAACAATAGGCATATTCAACAAATAGATATTTGAGTTTCGGTTTGGAAATGATAGTTAGAGAAAATGAAACTCAAGTTAGCACTGAATGAGTGGTTGAATTTTAATAATTGCGTGCTTTTCTTATTTATAAAGACGTACATTCACAATATGTCATTATCTCATTGTGGGTGCAATACGAAATTGTTTTGCTTATGTAACATTACATGTTTCTTTTATAAACTAAATGATAACAAGAAATATAAAAACTGCCAACATGCCTTTGCGGTTGTTGGATCTGACACAAACTCTATACTATACCTGTGCTGAAGCGCATTTGTGTAAACACTATCCTTGAAATATGCTACTTCGTAATTTTAGAATCAAATCGGACTTAGCATTTGCATAGTTCAAATTACTACTTTGAGCTATTGTCCATTATTTATTCTATCTCATGAGTTCAGGCGCATAAGCACCCTACTCAAACATGATAACTACTGTATACATGAGCCCGTGAAGTATTATTACGATAGAGTTGGAATATTTATACCTCGCGGGGGGGGGGGGGGTTATATAGCGAAAGAGGGCCGGGGGTTAATAATACCATACACTCTCTGCTCCCCAATATCCAATTTCAGAGATTCCCGACCCCGACCCATATCCGGTCAAACCGTTTATTCCCCCGTCAACTTTGGCTTGGAACAGTTGGCGCAAAGCATTAGTGTTAAAGCAAATTATGATGTCCTTGACCCTTCATCCTTTGTGACAGATTGGAAAAAGATGTCGTATGAAAAACACATCCCAGTTTTCTGAGTTGCCATTTTGTGGGTTTATTTTGTAAAACATGCAATGGTCTAATTTACAAATAGACTCTCAGTTCGTTGGGATGGTATTTATTTGCTACTAAAACTTATGAATGTTTTTGACCAAGCATGCTCACCAACTGCTTCCACGCTTTTGACATCTGTGCTCACCAAGCTTCTTGTACATTTATTAAGATGTACCAATTAATGCAGTTAATTAGTACTATTAGTTTCTTCATATTTCTAGTATCCTATTAAGCAGTAGCACAAGGATCCAACAGAAAAAGTTCCATGTTATGTCACTATACGATGTTATCCCATGTAGGATGTTGATTGAAGAATGTTACAACCACCAAGAGAAGTCTATAAAAGTATAATAATGTCTAGTTGGCATATATTCATTGCTGTAATTTCTTCCAACGATAGGATCCTGCTGGTAAAAAAGAAAAAACCTCTAGTTCTTCTAAGAGTCCTTTGATTGGTTTAAGAGATCAGATAGAGGCATCTTACCAATGCCAGAGAGCATCGAGCGAGGATTGAATAATTCGACTCCGACAGAAGATGGGCTAGTGGGGGAAGTTATTGGCATTAAAGCACTCGGAAATGCTTCTGATGACCCAGATCCTGGAAAAGTGCTAGAAAGCATTAGGGTTCGACCTGTTGACCCAAGAGGGCGGGGGGTGAGAGTTATAGTGAGCGCTAAAGGGAGGAATACTAAGAGCACTAAGATGAGGTCGCTGTCTACTGATCACGATAAAAGTGCTCAACTTTAATGTTAGGGATCTCAGGGACCCTGCAAAGGGTAGGAAGGTTCGGGAGGTTTTGAAGAATGCTAATCCCGATATTGTGATGCTTCAAGAGACTAAGATGGAGGAAGTGCATAGCATGTTGGTTAAGAGTATTTGGGGCACATGGTTTAGGGAGTTGGAGTTTTTACCGTCGTCGATAGGGGCTTCAGGTGGGATTCTTATTATCTGGGACACTCAGTTATTATGCAGGTTAGAGGTTGTCTATGGGAGGTTAATTTTGTCGGTGAGAGCAAACGGTAGGGGTTTTGGAGAGTGGTGGATTAGTGCGGTTTACAGCCCTTGTGACTTCTAGGACGAGCTTCATGATTTGGCGGGATTATGTGGGTCTCGCTGGAGTATTGGGGGAGATTTTAATGTTTTTCACAGATCTTGTGGAAAGATGGGGGTGGTTTCTAGAATTACTACGGGCATGAGATGCTTCAATGAATTCATTCAAGAGCATGGTTTACGAGATTTACCTCTTTCTAATGCCACCTTCACCTCATTTGTGTCGGGGGAGGGGAACTGTGCAACTAGAATTGATAGATTTCTCTCCGTCAGGAACTCGTTGGAGGAGACTTGTCCGGATTTGGTCCAATCAGTTCTCCCTAGAATTGTGTCGGATCACTTTTTGATTTTGCTGGAGTCCTCTTTTATTCGGTGGGGTCCCACCCCTTTTTGCTTTGAGAACATGTGGTTATCTCATCCTCGTTTTAAAGAATTAGTGGGTACTGGTGGGAGGAGTGTGTGGTCGAGGGCTGGAGAGGTTTCGTTTTGATGTGTAAGCTGAAATTCTTAAAGGAGAAACTAAACGGCTGGAATAAGGAAGTGTTTGGGGATATTAGGGTTAGGATGGATGAGCTTATCAGGGAAGTTGAGGAGTTGGATAGGGTTGAAGAGACCAAGTGTTTCCCGCAATAGGAACTGAATAGACGATCGAGGCAGTTGGAGGAGATTATGTTCAAAGAAGATATAAGTTGGCGTCAAAAGGCTAGAGTTAAATGGGTTAAGGAAGGGGATTGTAATTTCAAGTTGTTTCACGGGATGGCTACAGGAAAGCGTATACGTGGATATATTAAGGAGATTGAGATGGATAATGGCGCTATTGTTAGAGATGCGGAAATTATTGAGGAGATTTCTGAATTTTATAAGAATTTATATTCAAAGGATAATGCTGGTTGACCAATGATTGAGGGATGCAGAAGGGTTGGAGAGACCGTTTGAGGAGGGTGAGATTAGCCGAGCCATTTCGAAGTTAGCTGGAGATGAGGCACCTGGTTGAGATGGGTTTACTCTAGCCTTCTTTCATTCTTGTTGGGACTGAAGAGTGACATTTTGAGAGTGATGTGTGAGTTCTCTGCGAATGGGGTTGTGTATCATAGTATCAATTCTCAATTCCACATTCATAACTCTTATACCTAAGAAGGAGAGTTCTCTTAAGCTTAAGGATTTTTGGCTTATTAGCTCTGTTACGAGCATTAGAAAGATTATAACAAAGGTGCTCTCTCGCCGACTTGGAGAGTATTGGGTGATACCATCTCTGAAGCTTAATGTGCTTTTGTTAAGGGTTGTTAATTAATTGATGCATTTTTGGCTAATGAGATTGTAAACGATCTTCGGAGAAGAGGTAGGGTTAATCCTTCAGTTGGATTTTGAGAAGTCGTACGATTGGGTAAATTAGTGTTTCCTTGAATTGGATTTTGTGGATGTTCTTAGTAGGTTGCTAATGAGGAGTGAGACGAAGGGTGTTGTAGAAGGTTGATGGGTAGAAAATGACGGCATGAAGGTCTCTCATCTCCAATACACTGATACTATGTCATTTTTGTCCGAGGTTCGTGATAGATTTGTTAATGTCTTCACTGTTCTTCAAATGTTTGAGATCACGTCCGTCCTTAAGAACAATTTATAACTAAGTGTGGATTAGCAGGCATAAATGTTGAACCACCATCTTTGAATTCATATAATCTTTTGGGATGTTTTGATATGAATTGTTTTTTTTTTTTTTAAATCTTGGTCTTCGTGGGTGAAAATCCTAGGGTGACTAAGTTTTGAGATCCAGTTATTAAAAAGGTGACAAAAAGGCTAGTTGGGTGGAACGGTGCTTATTTTTCTTTAGGGGAAGAGTTACTCTTATTGAGTCGTGTTTGTCTAGTATTTTCATTAATTATCTGTCTTTCTTTAAGTTATCCACGGGAGTGGCAGAACGATTAGAGGGGACGATGCATCAACTTTTGTGGTGTGGGATTGGGGAGTAGAGTAAGTGGAGCTGGAGCAATATGATTCATTAACTCCTTTTGCTGAACAATTAAATTAATCAATGAAATTCCTTTAGGAAACTCTGTTAAGAGTAAGGCTCATTTGGTGGCTTGAAAGAAGGTTAGTAGGCCTAAGGAAGAGAGGGATGTTTAGGGCATGAGAACTTGGTTATCAGAGCTAGGGTTGTACATGAGCCGAATCAAGTCGAACTTTCTCGAATTCGAGTCGATCTTTTCACATTTTTTACGAGTCGAGTTTTCACGAACTCGAGTCGAACCTAAAATGATTGAGCTTGGCTTGGCTCATGACGGACTCGCAAGCTGCTCGCGAGCCTTCGTGAGACTTTTCGAGCCATGAATTTTATGAACCTTAACGGTTCTTGACGGACTTTTTTAGCATTTTTTGACGGATTTTTAACAAATCTCGACGAGTTTTAATTGTAAAAATTATTAATTAGCTTATGTAAGACACAATCTCTCATCATAAATCCTTGCTCCACTTTAACGGACATAAATTCAATTTTAAAGTCAGGTCAGCAAACATGTGTTGACTAAAAACGTTAATTATCCAGATGTTGTGAATCATGGGCGTAAGAGTAGCGTACACTAGTGGAAGTGACACTTAAAAGAAAAACATCAAAATTGATAAGGGTGATTAAGGGATGCACGCTTAGACAAAAAAAAAATTGCCATCTATTGTTTGCAATATCCCAATTTCGACAAATGGTTGATTTTCTACCAAACAGATGTAATTTAAAACATTTTGACATAATTCTAACAAATATGACATCTTTTGGGGGATGTTCCTAATACTTCTTTCGTTAAATAAATATATTGTCTCAACCCAATCAAATTGATGTAATAGCTCCAGTGGTTAGAGTGTGTAATGTTTAATCGAAATGTCAAAGGATCAAGCCTTATTTTTAGCATTTTCAACGCGTTTTTGCATAATGACTAACATGCACTTATGTTAAAAAGTAATTATGAAAATTTATTCAATTTATAATTTTATTTTATTATTTTCATTCTATGATCCTCTATAATTTTTCTTAAATACATAAATTTATAAGCATTTTTTAAAATTTGTCAACAAAAATAATTTAGTTATGAATTTAAAAAAAATTTTAATTTGAAATTTATTCTTTTTAAACATGAAAAAAATAATAATCTACAAACTACAGTAATCCAATTTCATATAAATAAATAAATATAAACATATTACACAGTTACATTAAATAACTTTGTAATAAATGACTTATCCAATTATTCACTTGGTTTAAATTTCACTTGATTTGATATTCAAACAAAAAAAAAATCACAAAAATCATTGAATGAGAATGTTTAGTTATAAACTAATAAATAAGTGAATGATTAATTAAAACATAATAAATAGTAAATGCATTATAGATTATACTATTAGTCTATAATTTGTTAATTTATAATCAAACTTTAGTTATATGACCAAATAACAATTATCAATCCAAATATTTATATTGATGTGAGTCATAATGTCATATGACAATTTGTAACTAAACTGTATGAACAACACCACAAAGTATTATCAAATTATTATAACTCATTAAAAAATTAATTAGAAGTAATTGCAACATGATAAAATTAAATTATGAGCTTTCAAAAAAAAGAAAATAAGGCACTAATTATCAATTAATAAGCATATCTAATTACTTACAAAATAAATAATTAAATCATTATAACAATTAAGTACTTACAAAATATGCGCTTTTAAAAAAAGAAATTAAGTGAGTAAGTATTACTTAAGCATAATAACTCATAAAATTCAAAAATAAGTAGTTAAATCATTAAAAAAATTAAGTTGTTACGATATCAGAAATCAATATATAAATTTGATTTGAGCTTTCAAAAAAAAATTGAAGTTAGTAATTATGAATTCACAAACATAATTACTTACCAAATGATAAAGATATAATTAAATCGTTAAGACATATATATGATGATATGAATACATGATATTAATATTAAATCAAACTTGACTAGAAGTCTATAATCACTACGAACACAGCATTATTATAATTCGTATTAAGAAATTTATTATCAGCAATTACAACATGACAAATCAAAATATAACTTTGATTTGAGCTTTCAAAAAATATATTAAGTAACTAATTATGGATTTATAAGCATAATTACTTATAAAATGATAAAAGTAATCAGTTAAATCGTTAAGACATGTAATGATATGAATATATGATATTAATATAAAATTAAACTTGACTAAAAATTAAGAACAAAGCATTAATATATTAATAATTCATATTTAAAAAAATTAATTATCAATAATTACAACACGATGAATCAAAGTATAACTTTGATTTTTAGCTTTCAAAAAATAAAATAAGTTAGTAATTATAAATTAATAAGCATAATTACTTAGAAAATAATAAATAAATAATTAATCAATTTGATAATACTTATGATGATATGAAATTCAATCAAAATGTAACTTTGGTGAGCTTTTAGAAAAGAAAATAAGTCAATAATTATGAATCTGTATGCATGATGACTTATAAAATAATAAATACATAATTAATTAAATCGTTAAGACATATTAATTTATGATGATATGAAATATAAAGTCAACTTGACTATGAAAAAAAGTATTATTACAATTCAAATCAAGAAATTAATTTTTAATAATTGATTGATATTGAATATATAGTATATTAATATTTCATATAGTATTTATATTTATATTTTTTACTATATAACACAAGCCAAATATATAATATTTTTAATAAACGAAATATCAATGTGAAAGCATTCATATTATTATATACACTTTTCTTATAGATTATATAGTATTTATAATTTTATAGTTTTATTTCATAATTCATACTATATATTGTAGATGCTTAATATATAATATGATTCAAAAGTTTAAAGTAAAAAAGGAAAAAACCTATGAAATTACGGAAGTTAAGCCTTAAAATAGATTAATTTCCGGTGGTCAAATTTAATTTGACTTAAGTTCAGATCATGAGTCAGATATATCATAACATTTGAATATCCCAAGATCAAACATATTTCATATATTTTCATTATCTTACTCAAATATCACCCAACATCACAAATAAATATCAAATATTTTACATCTATTACCCCTACCTATACACTCTCACAAATCAATTCAAACATTTCACATCATATTCTCTCTCCTCTCTCCTCACATTCAAATCTTTCACATCACATTTAAACCTTTCACATCATGAGGGCAATTTAGTCTTTTATTTCATAAACCCATATCACTTATATCATCTCATATTCAAATAGTGAACAGTACAATATCATCATATATCATTATACATCACATTCCTGATCTGACCCTTAATCTCCTCAAAGCCCACGTTAATTTATTGGGAATTTGGGACTCCCATAATTACATGGTACTAGATAAAAAGAAATATAAATAAAAGGAAAACACTTAATACACCGACGATTTCAACCGGAAAATCAATCTCATGCATTGCAGACTTGTACCTTGGTACAAGTCTGCAATGCATGCGGTTGATTTTCGGGTTGAAATTGTCGGTCTACCTAGCATTGTTCTAAATAAAAGCAACTAAGCAAAAGTCAAACAAACCATAAAGAGTTCAACTCCTTCCCAATTCACACTACCTCAAAATTCTGCCTCTCTCTCTCCGGCTCTGTTCATAGCAGCATCCGGCCGGTTACTCGGTAAGTCTATTTCTTCCTCTTCCTCCTTTATTCTTTCTTCCCTTATAGCTTTCAATCTCTTCGCTTCTCTCTTTATGTAGACAGTCCTCTCATTAAGCAGCGACGACTCTTCTTCTTCCGTGTCGATTGACTTCGGTAAGTGCTCATCTCTTCTCAATCGCCGGCGGGAGTTCTTTTATCGGCCACATGATATTGTGGGTACAAAACTAGATTTGGTGTTTTGTTTTTTTCTTTTCAGCAATTATTACGAACAAATGTCCTATTTAGTGATTGTGATTTTAGTCTTAATTTGAATTAAACTAGTTAAAATGAGTTGAGTTACAAATTACAATATTTTTTACAAAATTAAACATGTTAATGGCGCGCGAAACAGGTCGAGCCTTAACGAGTCAAGCACGAGTCGACTCACAAGCTTTGTGAATCGAGTCGAGTCGGACTCGCAAAATATGACGAGCCTGAAAATGGTGTTTGGCTTGGCTCATGGAAATACTCCGAGTCGAATCGAGACGGGTTTAAACGAATCGAACCGAATCGAACTCACGAGCTAGCTTGGCTTGTGTACAGCCCTAATCAGAACCATTGCTCTGAAAGTGGTTATGTCGTTTTTTCGCTGGAGCATAATTCTTTATAGCATAGAGTTATTCGGAGCAAGTTTGGTGTGAATTATAATAGGTGGGATGCATCTTTCCACCATGTATGTCAATCTCCGAAAGTTCATTTCTAGTTGTTTTCATATCTTCTATCCTCGCGTTTATTATGAAGTCGAGGTTAGAAGTGAGTCCGATTTTTGGAGAATCATTTTCTCAATATCTCTTTTCCTTGCTTGTTTAAGCTTTCTAATGGTCATAACACGTCTATTGGTGCTTTTCTTGTTTTGGGGAGAGGGGGGAGTTTCTGACTTGGAAGTTTTATTTTGTGAGGAATCTTAATGATAGATAATTCATGTCGGTTGCAAATTTATTGATACATATGTCTTCTTTTCGTTGAATCATCAATCCGATCGTCGAATATGGGTTCTTGAACGGACCAAGTTCTGTAAAGTTTTTTTTTAAAGTTCTTCGTCCACATACATTGATTGACTTTCCTCTTTACAATTTCAATTGAAAGTTCCGTTCAAATACAAAGTCTTTACTTCTTCGTCGTTGGTCGTTTGAATACTGATGATTGGTGGGAGAGGAGGTATTCGAAGATGTTCATTTCTCCACATCTGTGTGTTATGTGGATGCAGGCTAATGAGTCTCATGATCATTTGTTCATGCATTGCTCAACGACTCAGAGCCTTTGAAACAACTCTATATTATGCCTCGTGGTGTGGAGGAGTTTTGCATGATTAGACATTTGGATTTCGGTTGATCGAGGGATGCTTCTTTGTTGTGGGGTTGCGATGTGCTCGGTTGGAATATTGGATTGAGAAACTCTCGAATTTTTAAAAATTGAGAGTTATTGCTTCCGTTGTTGTGGGAGATCACTGTTCAGCATTCTCTTTGGGCTAGGAGTTTTGGTGCTTTATAAGGCTTGACTATGGGTGATTTGGCTAGAGATTAGAAAGCTGATTTAGTGTAATTCAGGTGTATTTAAAGTTTTTAATTTTGGTGAATTTCTTATCTGCCCCTTTTATATCTTCTTTTATTAATGATATTTCTTCTTTTATCAAAAACAAAACAAACCCACCAACCCCCCGGAATAGGATCCACCAATTTTTTTAGTCAAATCAAAATAAAGCAACACGAATTTATTGCACTTTAGTAGTAGTTCTCTTGGCGGCTCTGCATTATTCTTATTGAGTACCTACTATTTTTCTAAGTGAAGTTTTCTTATACTCTTTCCTTCTGCTTATTTTGTTCTTTCTTCTGGTGCAGGCACTGTCTGCTGCTTTACAAGATGATATCCCTGCCATGGTGAATGGTCTATCGCGTTTGGGTTTGAAGGTGAACGTAGATATGGAAGACTTGACTAAAATTGGTCTTCGCTCTTGATGTAGGTGTATAAGTTAAATTTGGCTATTTTAAGGCCTTTTAACTCTCTGCGTTGCAATACAGAGAAGCAGCCTTCTTTTTGCAGCATCCTTTGTTCAACTTGTTTAACCTTTTTTTTTTTTTTTGGCTCCAAACAAGTTTGTAATCCCCCCCCCCCAGTATGCATAGTGGTTTGATAATCTTGTTTTTTAAAAATGTTTTAGATTCGATGTTGGTGCCTTGTTTGTGCTGTTTCTCGTAGTTTTTAACTTTTAACTCATTGTTCCCACTAATTTTCTTCCCTCTCTCTCTTATTTTTTTTACTCATTCTGTTCCAAAATGAACAACTACTTTTATTTTTGACTGTTATAAAATGAATGAAAAAAGGTGACCATAATCTACAATGAAAAAAATTCCACGCCTCCGGCCTAGCGCTTGGCTCATTCACTATGGTTGATTCCACTGTGTAAGCTTACAGATAATCTTGCTCTTTTTCCAAGTGTTGAGGCCACTGGTTGTCATTCTCAGTTCCTTGTTGCAGAATAGAATGACCTTTTCTTTCTGTGCTTTTCTTTTGTTATAAAGAAATTGGTGTGGTTCTGAGTAATGCTAACCCATTGAGCTAAGGTTCCCAAATATTTGTTGGCCTATCAATATCTCCACCTCATTTGGACTCTTTATATCCTCTAACATGGTATTGTTTTTCACTTTTATCTGTAGTCATCACCTGTAGGAAACCTCTGCTGAAAATATCCCAGCAGAGAAGATGACCTCCCAATAGCACTGGTCCATCCCCATCTTTCATCTTTGCCTGAACTGTCTCCTGTATCTCACAAAGTATCACCTTCCGCCTAAAGTCGTTTTGATCCTTGTGCAGGCCTTTGAAATGGCCTGATATGGTAGCTTCTTTAGCATACTGGATATAGCAGGCACTAACATCATTATATATGAAATCTTGCAGGCTGGCATTAACTACTAGTATTATTCCATCAGCCATGGGCTCAGGCAATGATATACGTGCTAAATCTTCTTGCCATTCCTTTTCGTCTTACAGGGTCGTGTGGATATTGTGCTTCAGTAATTGTATTGCGTTTTTAGACAGATGAGTCAAATCCTTTCCAAGCAATTTACTTTTAGGAATCAGAGACGAAGATGATGCATCCTGCAGTTCCATCTTGGACAAGTGGTCAGAGCGACAGAGATCTATCTTAATTGGTAGGTTATGAAGGGGTCTATTGAATTGATACTGCTCAAAACCTTTGAAGTGATTGCAGGAAAAATCGTCAATTCTCTTTCAGATTTATGCGAGAAAGCATAAGTGTATGAGACATCTGAAATGTTGAAGGAAGGAGTAGCAATGTTCACAACTGTTTGTTTTCTCTGATGTTGAGTATTTCTTTGATAGAGCTCATTGCTGGAACTTAACAATGGTAATTTCATTTTGATCATTAGTCTCATAGAAAGTAAAGAGTTAAACCCTGACAGAGGGCTTTCTTGAAATGATAAATGGGATGCAAAAAGGATTGGTCCCTCAAGAAGGAATACTGCTCTTGTGGGTTTGGTATTCATTTTGGATGGGGTTCTACAATGAAAAGTTTAAAGGTGCGTTTGAATAGCAGGTTTTTGGCACAGTTTTATTGTTTTTGGTTTGATTTTGTTTTTAAAGGTT
This sequence comes from Lobelia cardinalis, assembly GCA_028566635.1. NCBI lineage: Eukaryota > Viridiplantae > Streptophyta > Magnoliopsida > Asterales > Campanulaceae > Lobelia > Lobelia cardinalis. Next base: position 97 of record JAOWAN010040790.1, on the reverse strand, counting down.
GAACTCCAATTCCGGGAGTCCCCCACTGACCCTGCCCTGAGCCAACGTGGAGGAGGTAAATCGCAGGATGTGCAGCGCAGGAGCCAGGGTGGAGAGC